>PVKS010013356.1:0-51039 GCA_004027875.1 Aplodontia rufa | reverse complement strand
TTTTTTTTTTTTTAAGAAAGAGGTAGGGTTGGAGTGGTGGCTCAGCAGTTCAAGTACTTGCCTTGAATGAGCAAGGATGCTGGTTCGAACCCAGCACCATGTACACAATGAAGTGTCAGAACAACGAAGGCCACATGAGGAACTAAATAAAATTTGATTCTCTCTCTCTCTCTCTCTCTCTCTCCCTCTCTCTTAAAAAAAATAAAGAGGGAGAGTGAAAGAGAGAAGCAATTTTTATTTAGTTTTTCATGTGACCTTAACTGCTGACACTCTGTTGCGCACATGGTGCTGGGGTTTAAACCCACATACTGGTGCATGTCAGGCAAGTGCAGTAACCACCAAGCCACCGCTTCAGCCCCTCAATGGTCATTTAAAAAACAGAAAGCAATGATAAAAATCCAGTTGCCAACTTGGATTTTACATTCTGAAATATTCTTTTTCCATGGCTTGAAATTATCTCTCAAGAAGAGACTTCATTCCTAGTCATTTATTGTATCTTTCTCTGCTAGAAACGGAAGCAAGTTTTTCTGACAAATTTATAAGTGTTCTCTAAATATCAGTGTTTGAGAACTAGGATATAGTAGTAGTCTTTTAAATTTCATGAAAGTTGTAGCTAAGAAGGTGGTTTTGGTCATTTTGCAGATGGTTCATCAAAGTTCTGTCATCAAAGTTATTTTCATAGCATCATCTTCATCACTGGCCAAAGCCTTGTCTAGGGCCACATGGTCCTGTTTCTCCTGTTGTATCATGGAACCAAAAAATTCTGTTGCCAGCTGGTTCATCTGGGCAATGACCAACATCAAGATCTGAAGAGACAACACAACATGCCCAGGTACTGCTGCTCCTCCTCGGGTCAAAGCACTCCCCTCTAATTTAACCTTTTGAAATTTCTATTTTAAATTTGTCCATTGGCATTTTAGCTATATTTCTGTATAATATTATTTTAGTGGTTGCTTTAAAGATCATAATATGTAATCCCATACAAATGGGCAACCACAAGTAAATAATCTTTTGGAATTAGTTAAGGTTAACTGAAAATTTAAATTTATTATATGAAACTCTAACATATACAAGAGTAAAGAGAACAGAATAATGCAAACTATACTTAGCACTCAGAGCCAATTTTGTTAGATATAATTGCTTTGTATTAAGATCAAGATTTTGGAATATCTAGTCATTATGTTCTTTCACTTAAAAATCTACTTAAATTTCTACTATGTAAAACATATTACTAATGTGGGAATACACAAAAGTATATAGAAAGAGACATGGTCCTCACTTGGTAAGAGCAACCTATTTAGAGAAACAGCGTAAATTGGTGAAAAGAGCCATATATACTTAAACAGGGCTGAGGGACTGGTGTGTATGTAGCTCATTGGTAGAGCAGTTTCCCGTCATGGTGAAGTCCTGTATTCAATAACCAGTCCCAGATTCTTCTCTTGGTAGAAGACGAGGGATTGAACTCAGTGATGCATAAGCCAATACATGCCTCGTTAGCACATATCATTTCTTGGGCACCTACTACAGGTCAGGTGCATGGGATACAAAATTCATCTAATCTTCATCTAAGGTCAGTAAGACAGATATTACGAGGATGAGGATATGGGCTCAGAGGCTACACAAACTAGGATACTTAGGTCAGGAACCGTGGGAGCAAATCTGTCCGACTTGGTGACTCATCTGCTAAAGATATAATAACACTGGAGTCAGAGTTTAATGAAATCTCTAAAGCAAAGTATAGAAAATAAAAAGGAAGACTGTGGGCAGAATATTCCAAACAAAATTTTTTCAAGTCAAAAGGAACAACAAATATGGTTAGAAAAGATTTTGGTAGAGTAGGAAATAAACATTATTACATATCGTAGATTTGCAGTGGAAAATCTATTCCTTGGATAGAAGGCTACTTCCTTTGTTGAAATGTAGGGATAGTAATCCTTCCTCTAAGTTTTTCTTTTCTTTTTTTTTTCTTTTTTTGGGAGAAACGCTGAATGTGAATGTGTCTGCCACAGATTCTGGTACAACAGGTACACGATGTCTGCTCAAAGGACAAGGTGCAGCTGAAATGGAAGTCTGTACAAACCTCACAATATGGCCCAGTAGGTTTCTATCAAAATAAATTAGGTACACTTTGAACTCCCCAAAGTTAGCTGTATCAGTTTCATTCCCATCTCTCTCACTCAACAGATCACAAGCAAATAATTAAAAGTCATGGCATTTACGTGGTTCTACTTGATGAAAACTTTCAAATCATTTGGATATTAAATGTTTTAATGGACCTAATTAAAATTAGAAATTTCCTTTTTTTTTTTTTTTGAGAAGGACAGTGAGAGAGTGAGAGAGAGAATCAATTTTTATTGTTTTTTTCTTTCACATGGCTTTTGTTGCTCTGACACTTAGTTGTGTAAGTGGGTGCTGGGGTTTGAACCCATGTACTTGCACATGCCAGGCAAGCACTGTAACTACTGAGCCACCGCTCCAGTCCCTAAAATTAGAAATTTTCAAAGGATCTCCAAATTGTTTGTTTTTCATGTCCCAGCCTTTGCCTTCTAACCTGCTCCTTATTTTCTCCATTCTAGCTTGCCACGGGTCATCTTCTAATGCTGAGAATGGAAGCTCAAGGTGCCACCAAGGCCCTGGCCTGGCACCAGGAGGATACAACTAGTCAGGAGAACTCAAATAGAGCTCAGAATCACACAGCCTGGCTGAACTGACATATGTGAATTTCCTGGCTTTCTGTTCCTCTACACTGTAATGCTTTTTCTTAAGGATGAGTGAAGGCAGACTAACTGGCTTCCCAGTTTTGGCCAAATTGACTAAATCCATTTATGGATTGGGTGCATAAATGCATTTTTATTTTCTTTTCAGACCGAGTCTTTGTGAGTTGTCCAAGTTGGCCTCAAACTTTCAATCCTCCTACCTCAATAGTAGCTAGGATGGGTGATGCAGGTGGGTGACTGAATCTAATCAATAGGGATCCCAAATTCAGGGCTCTGACCTGGACCCTAGTAAAAGTAATGCCATGATGCAAAGAGACAAAATATCTAGCCCTGCGAAGACTACAAGGGAAACAATGGGGCAAGAATATTTTCATGTTTCTGCAAGGTTCAGCTTCCTCAGTAAGGGAACTAACATGCTGTAATGTCTTCTTTTTCCAGAGTCTTTAGCTGTTCAATGTTCTTCCCAAAGCCTCCTCTTTGGGGAGGCTGTATGTTTACATTTTAAGGGAAGGAGGATGAATTCCTGATGCATTGTTTTTTTTAAATACGTATTTCAAAGGAATATAAAACATTTGGAAGCACAGGTTCCCTCCCTTTCTCAGACGGTGAGGAGGGCAGCATGTTGCTTCTACAAACTGTCAAAATTATAATTTTTCCATTCCTCTTCTGTTGTGCAAAACAAAATGATACAGTATGAAAAATTCCTTTTGCACATTCATGGACTGTCTGTCTTTCCTCTCTGATCTCTAGGGAGACTAATAAAGCAAGGGGAAATGACATGAATATTTCTTTTAAGTAACAGTTTCTGTTCTACAGAAACCTCATTTTTGCTAGTAAGATAATATAAATAAAGATAGATATTAAGACTTTCAAAAACCTCACTTTCGTAGAGCAAAGAAAACAATCAACAAAGTACAACCTGTGGAATGGGAGAAAATATTTGCAAAGCATACATCTGATAAAGGGTTAATGATCAAAACATGTAATGAAAAACAACTCAACAGAAAGAAAACAACCTGATTTTAAAAATGGGCAAAGGTCACGCATGGTGGTGCACTCCTAAAATCCTAGCTACTATTGAGGTAGGAGGATTGAAAGTTTGAGGCCAACTTGGACAACTCACAAAGACTCGGTCTGAAAAGAAAATAAAAATGGGTGGAGATGTGGCTCATCACTAATCATCAGGGAAGTACAAACCAAATCTACAAGCGGCTGGAGTGGTTATGGTGCTTGCCTGGCATGTGTGAGGATGCGAGTCCAAACTAAAAAAACTGATTCTCTCTCTTTGTTTGTTTTAAGAGGGGTCGGGTAGAGAGTCAATTTTTACTTAGTTTTTTCATGTGGCTTTCTTTGCTCTGAGACTTCGTTGTGTACATGGTGCTGAGTTTGAACTCACATACTCGTTCATGCCAGGCAAGCACTGTAACCACTGAGTCACCACTCCAGCCCCTCTCTCACTCTTTAAAAAATAAAAACCAAAACTACAATGAAGGGAGGAGGGATGAGATAGGGAAAGTTCATGGAATGAATTACACTTAACTTTCCTTTGTTTATATATGAACATACCATAGTGAATCTCATCAACATGAATATCAACAAGACACTAATTTAAAAAAAACAACTATGAGTAAATAACAGAAAGATCAGTAGAGGAAGAGAATAGGGTGGAAGGAAGGGAGAGGAAGGGGAGGTACTGGGAACTGAATTAGAACAAGTTATAATTCATACTCCAATAAAAATTTTAAAAAACTACAATCAGACCTCACCATACATCTGTTAGAAAGGCTATATCAAAAAGTCAAAAGAAAACAAATGTTGGTGAGGATGTGGAGAAAAGAGAACTCTCATACAGTGTTGGTTGGAATGTAAATTGGGAGCCATTATGGAAAACAGTATGGCAATTCCTCAAAAAATTAAAAACGGAGTTACTGTAAGATCTAAAAATCTCATTTCTGGATATCTATCCAAATTAAAAAAATCAGTATTGCATCGAGTTATCCGTATTCCTGTGTTTACTGCAGCACAATTCAAAATAACCGAGATATGAAATCAACCCCAAGTGCTCATTGATGGATGGATGGATGAATGAATAAAGAACATGGAATACTGTACGGCCTTTTTTTTTTTTTTTTTGTACTAAGGATTGGACCCAGGGGTGCTCAACTTCTGAGCTACATCCCTATTACTTTTTATATTTTATTTTGTTTCAAGGCCTAAGTTTTTTAGTGCCTTGCTAAGTTGCTAAGGCTGGCTTTGAATTTGCCATCTTCCTGCCTTAGCCTCCCGAGTCACAGGTGTATGGTGTGCCACTGCACCCAGCTTACACTTTTTTTTTTTTTAAGACAGAAGGACAATGAGAGAGAGAGAGAGAGAGAAATCAATTTTTTAGTTTTTTAGGTGGCTTTTGTTGCTCGACACTTTGTTGTGTACATAGTGTTGGGTTTGAACCCACGTACTTGCGCATGCCAGGTAAGTGCCATAACCCCAGAGCCACAGCTCCAGCCCCTTTTACAGTCTTAAAAAGAAGAAAATTCTGTCATTTGTGATGTGGATGACCTGGAGGACACTACATTAAGTGAAATAACCTAATGGTATGTAAAGAAGTCACATAATGTATGATTTTACATAAAGAATTTAAAAATGGCAAACTATATAGGAGCAGAGTGGTGGCTATCTGAGTTCAGAGGATAGGAGAAAGGAAATGGTGGACAAGTACAGAGTTATGTAACATGAATAAATCCTGGAGATCTAACGTACAACATGGAGAGGAACTACAGTCAACAATACTGTGTTGTATACTTGAAATTTGCTAGTGAGAACATCTTAAATGTTCTCACTGCACATATACAAAAGGTAATTATGAGTTGATAGATAATGGTACTTAGCATGATAGTGGTAATTATTTTGCAATGTATCAAAACACCAATCGGGCTGGAGAGGTGGCTCAGTGATATAGCGCCTGCTTGGCATGCTAGGGTTTGATCCCCAGAACCACTTACACAATAAATACAGGAAAAACAAAACTCAGATGAAAAAAAAATTGTATTAAAAAAAAAGTTTTAAAAATTATTTTTTATTTAGACCTCAATAAAATTGGGGAAAAATAATCTAAAAGGGTTACAGAATATATCGTAAGCTAAGTTTCTCCAAATAGGGTATATGTATTCTAAGTAATGTGCACGCTAGATGACACATTAGGTGTGGGAGAATAATCATTTTCATGTAACATCTAATAGATTACTAATATTTATACATGATCTGACACTAAGGCCCTCACAAATCCACCTTATCACAGATGGCTGCACATAAACAGTGTGCAATGGAACCTCAGAAAAGACTTGGAATTCCACTGCATGTAGGATGACTGGGCATCCTACTAGTTTCTTCAATTGCTTGTGTACTTTAAATATTGTGACGCAACAGAATACGTGAGCAAGTTAAAGAATTCTTACATTATACTATTATGTACTGTATTATTTAACAATGTAACTATGACAAATAGAATAGTTTAAAAATGCTCCTTCCAAGAAACCACAGGTTAAAACCCCAGTAAAGAAAGCACAAATGAATCAAAAAAAATAAGCTTCTACTCCTGGGTAGCTTCATTAGGAATCAAAAATAATAATTAGATCTGATAATTTAATGTCATTTCTTCAAATTAAAACTCACCAAGATTTGAAAAATCAATTTATATCCATTAGTGCTCCAAGTATATTTGGTCAAGATATTAACTACTGATAGTATGAAGAAATTATAATTGGCACAATATTTAAGATTTAAAAGTATATCATATTTACCATGTCACTCTAAATATTATTTATATAATATTATGGTAGTATGTTTGGGGGAAGTTCAAACTTTTTTTTATTAGATATAGAGTTACAATTGAGGGGGAAACATCAAACATTCAAGAACCAATGTATATATACTTAGTTACCAGGGCTAATGCCATATCATGGATGCCCAGCTTGGGTTCCCCATGTTGCTGTTTCCCCTAGAAGAACTCCTGAGTTAAATGGATATCTTGTGGAGGACAGAGTTCTCCTTCTAAGATGATTCCCCCATATTCCCACCCTCCAGTCTTCTAGGTGTTCTTCCTACACCCTCCACCCGTCCCCCACCCTACGCCTCCAAGTATCCTAGGGAGTCATCTCCCTGTTGCGTTGAGATTCATACAAATTGAAGTTATTATTAGCTTAGCCGTCTAACATACTGCTTCTCAATGTATTCTAGCTTCCACAGATGAGAGAAACCATTTGGCCCTTGAGTCTCTGAGATTGGGATACTTCACTTAGCATAATTCTTTCCATCTCCATCCATTTGATATCAAACACCATAATATCATCTTCTCTAATGGCTGAGTAGTATTCCATTGTATATATGTACTACAGTTTGTTAATCCACTTGTCCGGTGAGGGGCATCTGGGCTGGTTCCATAGTCTAGCTATAGTAAATTGAGCTGCTATAAACATTGAGGAAGCCAAATCACTATAATATGCTGATTCTCTTTTGGGAAAATACCCAGGAGTGGGATAGCTGGGTCATAAGGTGGTTCCATCCTTAATTTTTTGAGGATTCTCCACACTGCTTTCCATAGTGGCTGAATCAGTTTGCAGTCCCACCAGCAGTGTAACAGTGTTCCTCTTTTCCCACAGCCCTTCCAGCATCTGTTGTTATTCGAATTTTTCATTTTTGCCACTCTAACAGGAGTGAGGTGGTATCTCATTGAAGTTTTGATTTGCATTTCCCTTACAGCTAATGATGTAGAGCATTTTCTCATATATTTATGGGCTTTCTGGACTCCCTCCGGTGAGAAGTTTCTTTTTAGATCCGTAGCCCATTTATTGATTGGATTATTTGTGATTTGGGGGTTTATTTTCTTTAGTTCTTTATATATTCTGGATATTAGCCCTCTCTCTGATGTGTAGCAGGCAAAAGTTTTCTCCCATTCTGTAGGTTCTCTCTTGATGCTTTTGATTAGATCTTTAGCTGTGCAAAAGCTTTTTAGTTTAATTGCATCCCATTCATTTATTCTTGATTTTATAGCTTGAGCCATGGGAGTTTTGTTAAGGAAGTAGCTGCCGACTCCTATGTCCTGTAGTGTTGACCCTACTTCTTTTTCTAGTAAGTTTAAAGTTGTTGGCTTAATATCCAGGTCTTTGACCCATTTTGATTTAATTTTTGTGCAGGGCAAAAGATAAGGATCCGGCTTCAGTTGTCTACATATGGCTGTCCAGTTTGTCCAGCACCATTTGTGGAATAGGCTATCTTTCTTCCACACTATGCTTTTGACCCCTTTATTAAATATCAAATAGTTAAATATATGGGGGTTTGTCTCAGGATCTTCTATTCTGTTCTACTGATCTTCGGTTCTGTTTTGATACCAATACCATGCTGTTTTTGCTTCTACAGCTCTGGAGTATAATTTCAGGTCAGGGACTGAAATACCCCCTACTTCTTCCTTTCTACAGAGTAATGTTTTGGCTAGTCTGGATCTCCTGTTATGGAATGGGAAAGTTTTAACAGGCATTCCCAGTTTTGTTTGCTTCCAAACCACCTAGAGTTCTGGGGAATCAAACTCGGGTCCTCGCATGGATGAGCTACATCCCCAATCTCCAGCACTCTATTTTAAAGATGAAAAGTTATACTGATGAATGGTGGTGATGGTTGCAATTATGAATGTATTTAATATCACTATATACTTAATATGGTTAAGATAATAAATTCAGTCATGTACATTCTAAAACAAAAAATTAGGGAAAAAACTAGTACAAACAAAAATTTCTAAGTATAGCAAATGTTGTATATTCTTAACTAAAACGCAACTACATTCTTTTAAAAAGGGTATATCAGTGCCTTTCTAAACCTAAAATCCCTTTTTTCTCCAGTAGGTCAAAATCTTTTATAGAAAAAAATCAGCTTCAGGGACTGGAGTGCTCAGCGGTTGGAGCGCTTGCCTAGCATGTACAAGGACCCAGTTAAGAACCCCAGCACCACATACACAACTAAGTGTTGGAGAAACAAAGGTCTGGTGAAAAAATAAATTGAATCTCTTTCTCTCACTTAAAAAGGAAAAAAAATCAACTTTCTCCTTTCTTCTATTCCAATCCTCTACCATCTTTTTTTTTTAAATGAATGTGTACTTTTTTTTTCTTTTTTTAAGAATGAGAGGGAGAGAGCAAGAGAGCAAGAATCAATTTTATTTAGTTTCTCCATCTGGTTTTCCCTGAAACTTTGTTGTATATGTGGTATTGGGGCTTGAACCCAGGTCCTCATGCACAACAGGCAAGCATTATACTGCTGAGCCATAGCTGCAAGTTCCCTTTACCATCTTCTTAAGGGCAATAATGCCCTCCACATAAAATCCAATTTCCTACATGAGAGGAAACAAAGTGGTTCAATCATAAAATTTACTCTATAAGCATCTTCACCTTAAACTGTTGTGGTTTTAAACTGAGCAGGCCTTTTATTGTTTCAGTTGAATCTTATACTTTAATTCCTACATCATTTTTATTTCTCCTAACCTATAATTCTTACTTGACTTGAATGGCACCAAACATTGAATGTAGAAAGCATAGTAATTGAGTCCTTTTTTATTGATCATGTGTTAATATGAATATTTTTTACAAAAGTATTCCATACAAGAGATTTACATGACTATGCAAATTAGCGTATAGCTTTGCAAAACACAAAGCTTTTGCTTATAGTGATGTATGCACACCTAGAAAGTCTATGGAACTTAATTCTTATTCTATATATATTCATGAGAAAATTACTACAACCACAGGTTATTTATTTATTTTTGATACGAGTGATTGAACCCACAGGTGCTTAACCACTGAACCACATCCCTAGCCATTTTTATTTTTTATTTTGAGACAGGGTCTTACTGAGTTGTTTAGGGTCTTGCTAAATTGCTAAGGCTAGATTCGAATTTGTGATCCTTCTGCCTCAGATTTTCAAATTGCTGGGATTACAGGTGTGCTACTAACAGCATTTTTCCTCCCCTTTGGGCACTGAGGATTGAACCCAGAGGTGCTTCACCACTGAGCCACATCCCCAGCCCTTTTTATGTATTATTTTGAGATAGGGTTTCACAAAGTTGCTTAGGGCTTCGCCAAGTTGTAAGGCTGGCTTTACCTCAGCCTTTCCAGTCACTGGGATTCCAGGTGAGCAACCCTGTACCAGGCTGCCAGAGCATTTTTTTTTTTTTTAACGAGAGGGACAGTGAGAGAGAGAAAAAGAGAATCAATTTTATTCAGTTTTTCATCTGGTTTTCGTTGCTCCAACACTTAGTTGTGCATTTGGTGTTGGGGTTCAAACCTTGCATCCTTGCACTTCCAAGGCAAGTGCTGTAACCAGTGAGCCACTGTTCCAGCCCCCTATCAGAAACATTTTAAAAAGCCAGTTTTGATTTATCGTTTTGCTTGAATTTGTCATTATTCCTAACTCATACCCAACATGAAAATTATATTTGTTAAGTAAAGTGCTTCAACTCAATAAGGCAACTTGGACTTTTTAGGCCTCATCTAAATTAAAAAAAAAAAAGAATAAATCCTTCTCTAACCTTATCTCATTTATAAGTAAAACAACCCAGGTGTGGGAGACATATTTGATTCCCTTTTTAAGGCCATTTAAAATTCAATGTATTGAGGGGCTCCCCCCAAAGCATTTTATATTTCATTCATCAGCTCTCTGAATTAAAACTAAAGAATTACTATGTGTGGCAGTTACGCAAAAACATTTTAGTTCCGTGTTTTATGTGGTATGCAGAATCCTAAAATCTTCAAAATTCTAACCCCCTTATATACATACCTTGTATAATCAATCCCCTCCCCTGGACTGTGGGTGGAACCTGTGAATATGATGGAAATATGATCATTACCTTACATGGCAAAAAGGATTTTGCAAACATAAGTAAGGCTGACTTTGAATAAACCAAAAGGTGGTATTATCACTCTTTCAAATATGGAATTTAGTAGTTCTGGGGTGACCTGACCTAGAAATCTGTTTACAAACAATGTGTAAATCATTCCCATTCTAAATATGGGAAACTGGGCACCTAGGAAATACACTGTTAGCTTAAAAAAGTAAAAACCATGATTTCTAGGAGAAACGTAACTGTATAACTTCTTTAAACAATGTAAATGATAAAGTGTCCATAGAAATGTATACGGAAAACTACAAAATACAAACTGGAAGATATCTGAATATATTTTGCTTTCAATATTTACCTGTGATGCCTCATGCCCCATGCTGAATGGACATTCTAATTTCTGGAAGACTAAGACATGTTGTTAATACATTTTCAAGGTTTTCTTTTTCTGAGATAGTATTATGGAAAAGCATGTGAACTGGTAAGCAATCTTTGTACCACATGTGCTTATTCACCAAATTTATTTTTGAACATTCAGAACACCAGGTTATGACAGATTAAAAAGAAAGCACCAAAATTGCTACACATTAATACCTGAGCAGAGACTGAAGGCAAATATTCATCTATTAAATTTACACCATAATGTGGTAACACATGAAAAAACATCCACAACACCATGAAGTAAAATAAGTAGCACTTTTTCTAAATTACAACCAGTTAAATATAACAATGTTAATTACACCGCACCAAACACACACACAAAATTACACAAGTACACCACATATTGTACAAAGTACTGGAGAAGACCATGCATGTTCAAATGGAAAGATCTGCAATCATTTTTCAATATATACTACAAAGACAAGTTCTTTTGCACTGTTAAGTACTGTTATTATGCACTGTATTTTCTGTATGAGAATGAAATTAATTTGCTAATAAATGGTTTCTTAACCGAGTCTATCTCCGAACAACACAGTTTGTCCTCTATAAAAATTTTAACTATGATATAAAAATTGATGCAGGTTGAAAGCCACTTATTTTGCTACATACCCTTGCCCAAATTAATTTCTTGTCAACTTGACCAGGCTTTAAGGAATGACATGCTGTCTTTCTGTACAGTTTTAGAGAAACCTACTTTCTTGTCTTTGGGGGATGGTAGTAGTAGAGGTGAAATAGGGAGAAACAAATGTAGTGAGTTTATGTTGAAAAGTAAAACTGAAAAATAAACTCTGAGAACACATAAATGTGGGCATCTTTTAGCAGAGAAAATGATCATGACTGCCCAGTAAATGGAATAATTTGGACTTTACTAGAAATTGTACCCATTATTTAAAATAAGCACAGGAAAGATCCAAGACTATACATTTAAAAAAAAAACAAACACTGGAGCTAATTTTGTACTGGTATTTTAAAAATAATTAGGAAGAAAAAGAGAAAAGAAGGAAACAACGCTAAAAATTACATGAATGAATTTAACTGCTCAAAAATTATTAGATTATTAACCTTATTTGACACATAAAAATACAAACCCTCAAAACAATCTGAAGAAAAATGAGCACAGTCTTAGGAAAGAATTTACACCTGTTAGATTATTCATTAAAAAATGCATTTCAAGGATGTTTTCCATATGTAATATATTCGTAAGTGCCATGACTTTCTCCTAAAATAATATTTTTTTGCAAAAACTATAGCCAAAGTTAATTTTCTACATCTATATAGTTTAAGACAATTTTAACTCAAAAACAAGAACTCTGGAAATTAAGGGAGGCCATTAGAACAATAGTTCTGCAAATATTAAGGGAAGCACTAATCATGTTTTAAAACTTTTACTTAAACAACTTCAAAGAAAAGAATCTGGGACCAGTTTGAGAAGGCCACCCACAATAAAATATACAAGTATGATATTGCGGGGTGTGTATTATAATTTTAAGGCACAGTCTTTTTTATCCCAAATGACAATAAGCTCAGAGTCACAGTGATATATATTTAATTTTGGTCTGGTTTCTCATGGGTATGTTGCTACATTTATTGTTAGTTATAAGGTTAAGAAATTGTAATACAATCACTTAAAAATAATATATTTAGGTCCTTTTCATATGTTTAAAAATGTAAATACATAATACAATTTCCTAATTTATATACACTAAAAATTTGATTTCCTTCTACCCCCACAACAGAGGAGGGCACAGTTATTTCTATTAGTATTACAACAAATACCTATTTGACTATGTAGAAAGCATAATTATGTTAAAGTACAGACATCTCATACGTAGGATAAATTGTTCAATGAAAAGGACAAACTTATTCCAAAGGACAGTACACAGTGAATTCAGATCTTGTACATCATCTTTTCAATAATATCACCCATAGTGTCCATCAGATACTGGATAAACTGTCATCAAATCAAGGCCAACTACTTCAACATTTGCTTTTTCTGTGCTACCTCTTCACTTCCAACAGCACTTATGCAAACTGTGTCAAGATTATGGTCAGATAAATAACATGTGATATTAAATGATGGAAAAAAATATGAAGGCATGAAACTTTAAAATTTCTATGGGGAGAAATCAAAGTATTTCAAGCAGATGAACAAAAAAATCACATTTCTAGTTTTCTCTCACAAGTATACCACCTTATTAATGTAACCTTCAGCATTAATATCTTGATTTTTTTATAATATTTTCCTTTAGGATATACATTTTTTTTTAAAGTTTATGTCATTATACTGTGCTAGGGTCTAGTTGATAATTTCCCCATGTGATCATATAAAGGGAATAAATGAAAATATATAGAAAACAAAAGAAATTGCAAACTTCCAATTACATAAATAAGGCATCCATATCTGAATAACAAAAACTAATGTTTTACATCACAAAATTAATCAGAAGCAAAATTATTTCAAATGATTACTTCAGTGATAAAAGGTCAGCATTGGATGACATGATTTTTACAGTGATGAAAGGTCAGCATTGGATGACGTGATTTTTACCAAATAAAACCAGAAAGCATCAAGAAGTCATACACAATAGAACATATTATACTATAACTGAGTATTTTCAAAGAAAAATTAGAATATGGAATTTTCATGATATACACATTTATTATAAGTCCTAGATGAAAAACACTGAAAAGATTTTTTTTTGCTTTAATCCTAATACATTAAGAAGTTCATTGGCACAAAGATCCAGAGGTATTTTACAATTTCATTTAGCTTTGGTGATAGTGTTTTGCTAACCAGATGAATACAGTTATATAGTTTCCAATACAGAGCTTTGATGCTAAGAATTCAAATGTTTTCTTCCTAAAAAGGGGATGTAAAAAGTTCAATATGAAACAGAACAAGTGCAACATGAAATACAAAATATGCCTATTTTTTAGGCTTTTGAACAGTTAGTAGCTATACTTTGTCTATAAACATTTTTACTCATAACATTACCACTATATAAATACTAAAAATTAAAATAACATTAAAAAATAGCTTATGAACATTACAAAAATGAAATTTCAGATTCCCTAAGATTAGAATTTGAATATGCAAATGAACTTATCCTAAATGAAATACACCAACAGATAATAGTTTTTCATAAATGTTGAAAGTTACAGATTGATTCTGACTCATATATATCAATCAAGTCTTAGGCAAAGTCTTAGAAATTAACTGATTTCCCAGTATCTAAAAACTTACAATTTTGGCAGTATAATTTGCCAAACACTTTTAGAAAGCACTGTATTTGATTTAAAAATTAACCTTTAATTTAATCAAGATGTAGATTAGAATATCACCTAAGTTTTGAATGTGTTATCAATTTAGGTGTACTGTTTTATTTACACTATTATTGGAGTAATAGCTTGCCTATTCTCACTATTTCCGAATTCTATTCTGTTCTTTTTAAAATTCTGTTCTTGAAACTAAGTTACGAAGATACAAATTTCAATCTTCTCTATTCATAATATAATTTATTTAAAACAATGTAAATTTTGAGCAATCACAGTACACATATTAGGACTTGAATCACTGACTCAACTTTTCTTTCCTATTATCCTTATGAAAAGTAAAGACTGAGTAACCTCAGGACTTTCTTATTTTTTCAAGTTACTAAAACTTACTGTGAAAGCATGCATGAGTAATGTGTATAAATAAAAGTTTACTTCAGAATTTGAAATGTTCTTAGTTCAAAAAGACTGACATAAAATTAAAGCTCCTAAATCATCTTGAAAAATTTACATGTATGCAGTAAGAAGGATTTCCTGATAGGGTCTAATTTACTAAAACAAATGTATTTTTATTGCTCCATTCTGGCAAGTGAGTGGCAAACTCTTCCAATTGATTTCCCCCTTAATAAACTTCACAAAGTATCTTGTTTCCTATGAAATATAAATTCAAAAATCCTGTAACATTGAGAAAGCAAAAAGTAATGATAAAAAATAATCAACAAATGCTGACTCACTGAAAGTCCTAACACATTTCTGGATTTTCCCCAAGTGGTTTTAATAAACAGTTCCTAAAATTTCAAATGCAGCACTCTAAGGTTTTGCACACATCTAAATAATAATTCAAGACATTACACTAATTTAGGACTAGTGCCTAAGATGAAAACACAGGCCAAATGACTTAGCTGGAGATTTAAGAATCAGCTCTAGTTTACCTCATAATATTCTGATTTCTCCTATTGTTCCCCAGAGCTTTCAAGAAATTACACTGAAAAGTGAGTTTTACCACTTTTATTTCCCTTGACCACCTTAAGAGATGCTAATGAGTAGCCAGGTTAAATGACCACATTATTCTGTAAGTGAGCAATCTGATGAGTTATGAGAAGGTATAGGACCTAGGAAAACAATCTGTCTTGTACAAGTCTGTCAGTGTTGTAAAAATATGTACTGTCTATATAAGTGATAAGATAATCAATAACATTTAGTAGAGTTCTTTATTTTTCTTTACTATATTATCATGCACATATTAGTATAGTTAGTAAACTCAAGAAAAGGTATTCCATACACATCTGAGTATATCTGACCAAAACATTAAAAATTAAAAGATTAATCAATATTAATATACATGGAAGAGATTCAAAATCAATATCAACCAGATATAGTGGCTTTTTTAGAACCAACACTTTAAATATTTTCATTCTGGTGAAAGACCAAGAAAAGAATTTATAGAACCTAATTTAACTCTGGCATGAAAATGATCCAGAAATAAAGGAGGTTAACAGGTGCTGAAGGGGTAGCTCAGTGGTAGGGTATGTGCTTAGCATGTGAGAGGTCCTGGGTTGGGTCCCCAGAGACACACTTCCCTACCACCACCATACACCATGTTAACGATTTCTATCACATTATCAGTTCTAAGTTAATAACCGCAGTAATTCCAGTAGAGGCTTTAGAAATAAGGAAACTATCCAGTGTTTTCCCTGTCCAATTTATATCTGATCTAGTATCAACAACAATATCTAGGCGTTATTTTATAAGCAAAAAAGTTTATTCAAAACTCAATATTTCTAAATAAAAATGCCTTAAGAGAGGAACTCAGAAATTTGCAGAACTAGATCATCTCTAGATAATACAGGTTGCAAGCATGATTCCTGAAGTTTGTACGTTAAAGGTAAAGGAGTTTTCTTCAGTGATAGAAATATCAATTTTGCTAATCCTCAGATGAAACCTACATCTCACCTCTGGTAGAGTGCTTGATGAACAACTAGTCAAAAGTATGTGTGCGTGTGCGTGTGTGCATGTGCGCACGCGCATCTTGTATATGTACAAATATAATGGCCAATAACCCAACTTCTGATGTTTATAAAATGTCAAATTAATTTTGCATCCTTAAAATGAAATCTTGTTGGCTTAAATAGGACTTTAGAACTTAATAAATACACTGATACAAAAATATTTTAGTAAGAATTAGTGTGCCTAGTCTGCTCCTTTAAAAATCAAATAAAAAAAATCTCACAAGTGAGAAATTCAAGCTTGCTACATTTTATCCTTCAGCAGTACTGAATGAACAAGGACTTTAGCTCTCATAAACATGATGATTGTGGCTATCAAAAGAAGATCCAAATTAATAAATTTCCTTAAATTCTTTCTGTATATAGATCTAAGTTCAAATTCAGAAAGTTAAAAGACACATTGAGATAATTTGGGATACAACAATAACAGAGCATAAAACTTATTTTATATGTACAGTCAAATACAGGCTATATGTTCCTATTTAAATATGTATGTGATATGTCATGAGACAAGTGTGTTGTAACCTAACAAAATTTATTTCCCCTCAGATATTTTGTGGTTTATTATTTTTGCAACTTCTCTCAAACAAAAGCCTGGTATGACTCTAAGTTTACTATGAGGTTATCATGCCCCTTTAACAGTTTCAGTAAGTGATAACATTAATACTGAACAATAATCATGAAACTGGAAACTACAACAATGGAATCATATAAACTTAATACCCTCAGAGGTGAAGAGTAAGATTCTCTCTAATTAATGCAAAAATACAAGGACGTGAAGAATTAAGAAGGGAAATGAGCTCACCCTTCAGTTATTAAAGTGGGAGAGACCTTCTATAGACAGTAAAAGCTGAGATGCTGCAATGGAATCCCGATGCAATCGCATATAAAATGAAACTGATTCTCTCGGACGTCTCAGGGTACTGATAAGGACACAATTTCACACATGCAGATGTGGAATCACCAAAACTTAAGGCTATTACTTGAAAGGTTCAGGGTTATTTACAGTATACACATCTAAAAGGGCTCTATGAGCTAGGTACACTTCAGCCTGAGTTTATTCATCTGCAGGCAAAAAGTACTAGACTCTTCTTCTGTGCTCTATTACCTTCTTCAAACTCTTTAGTTATTAAGAGTGAACTGACCTTTGAAATGAAACAGAAATGCTATTCTCTTATTTGTCAAACAGTAATCCTAGAAGCCACATGGGCAAACCGAGATTCCACTGTTAAACCTGTTGATTAACATCCCAAATTTATTGAGGTGTATTGTTTATATTTATGTTATTAATGTGATAGCACTTGTATAACTGTTATTCCATTAACAGTATAATTTCAAACATCAAATGTGATACTACACTTGATCATGCTGATTTTTTTCTACAGTAGACAAAAATGGTGCAAACCTACAGTTGTTTCTGACCATTGGAATTTAGTTATTTTAACAATCTATCATTGCCTGAAGGACTTTTGGTAACCATGGGGGCAATGAATTAAATTAAATGGAATAAAGCAAACAAATGAATTATTCCAACTCCAATATCTGTGAAAATATTCTTTAAATATAACAACAGATTTCTTAAATGATCTTCTGATATTCACCAAGAACATATAAGCTTATTCATATTTGGAAATAACAGGAAAATTTCATTGTTCTGAATATGTATCATGTTTCCATGAGTCTTGCTTTGGATACCAAAAAACCATGTCTCCTTATAATTCAAAACTCTGTTTTTACAGATGTAATAAGACAAAAGATTCACTTTTTTCACCATGGTTGCCAAAAACCAAGAAAAGACTCATTGTGGTCATTTCACTTCTGAGAAACCAAACAGCTGTGGATTTAATCAATCTTTTTAAAAATCAATCTTTTATGACTTATTTTTCAATTTTTAAACTATAGATAACAAATATAAAACAACCCACTTTTCAGAAGAAAATTTGATGAAACGAGCAGACATCCTGATTTAGGACTGCAAACAAGGTTGCATCTACTGAGTCTCTAGAAAAAGATCCTTTGTATGGCTAATGAAGTAGACTAGAGCTGATGTGCAGGGGAGTCTTCAAAGACAGTGGCCACCAAATCTCTTCCCTAATTTCTCAAAAATCAGTAATACCCAGATGCCACACCACAAAACAAAACCACGATTCATCTACTTTCCTCAAGCATTACAAAACTAATTTCCTATTTTCAATACTGTAAAAATAGACTTGTCTTCTCCAAATGATCTTGCTCCCATGTTGGTGGATCTGTGTTCACTTTTGTAACTGGTGCTAAAGGCAAAAATCATCTTTATGATAAATCACTGAAGTCCAATCTTACATAAAGTTGCATAATGCATGTAGTAAGAGAGGAATGAAAGCAAAGCATGGAACCCTGTATAAGTGTGTTGACCCAAAAGCAATCACACCAACAGCAAGAGGAAGCGGAAATTGTGAGGCGGTCTTCAACAATTTACTGTAAAGAGAGAGAAATATACATTGTTATCTAAACTACAGTGTGAGCTAAAACAGAATATGTCATCTTTTACACAGTTTTGGAAGAGTTAAGTATGCTAAGTGATTGTAAATGAAATAATTTTTATGGTAATGAATTTACCTATCCACAATTTTTTGAAAGAGTAATAATACAAGCTATATTTTGACTAGAAAAGGGGAAAACACTTCTAGTCAGGAAATAGCCAATTTTGTTTAGTTTTTCAAATTTTAACAATGAAAAAAAATTAGGTGGACTTTGACTCAGCAATTCTACCTCTAAAAATGTATCCTAACAAAAATAATAAATGATATTGAGACATAACCACAGAAATGTTTATTTTAATCCTACTTACAATAACAACAAAACAACTAAACTGAAAAGGAATCTTTTGTTTCTTTCGTTGTTACTTGTACTGGGCTTGTTCATGAACCCAGGGATTATGTACCACTGAACTAACCCTCAGTCCAATTTATTTTTTATTTTGAGATAGGTGTGAAATTACTGAGGTTGGCCTTGAATTTGCAGTACTCCTGCCCCAGCTTCTTCAGTCACAGTGTGAGCCACTGTGCCCAGCAGGAACCTTCTTTAATTCTCAAAGAAACTAAATGTTTTTAAAAGAACACTACTCTTGGGAGAGACATCACCCTGTTACTCTGAAAAGAGAGAAACTACAGAAAAGAAGGGTTTAAAAACTTGCCTAAGGACATAGTGATATGGAATGGCAGAACCAATATTTGAGTCCTAGGTTGGCCTGATTCTAGAATATTTGCAAGTATTTTCCAGAATCAACGGAAAATGCTCCCAGAGCAAACAACTAGTGAAGGAAAATCCAAGTACTATTATAGAAATTTTCAACCATATACAAAAGTAGTCTAACAGTGTAATAAGCCATCATGTACCTGTTAGCCAACTTAACTTTACCCATATCTCCATTGACTTTCACTTCTCCTTTACTTTTAAAAAGTAAATCTAGGGGCTGGAGCGGTGGCTCAGCGGTTTCGGCGCTTGCCTGGCAAGCCCGAGGACCTGGGTTCAGACCCCAGCACCACGTACACAACTGAGTGTTGGAGCAACTAAGGCCATGTGAAAAACTCAATAAAGTTGTTTCTCTCTTTCTCTGTCTCTCTCACTGTCCCTCTCTCTTTAAAAAAAAAAAAAAAAAAAAAAAAAAAGTAAATCTAGATACATCTTTTAAGGGTTAACTTTTTAAAGAAAATAACCCATATTATTATATTCTAACAAGTAAAACGTAGAATTAAAACAAATATATTTACATATAAACCCATAATACTGTTATGGCTTTACTTTTAGGAATAATGGAATTAATTACAAATAAAGAATATACCCCAGAAATAAAAATAAAGGGTAATAAAGGCCAGGGGCAGATGTACAAAAAAGAAAGGTTAAAGTATTATACCTTGATTTTATTGAAACCGTGTAAGTATTTCCAAGAACTGCCATAGTTGGAATAAGGATAAATGCCAAAGGTTTACATGGATCAGGATTAAGTTTAAAATAATACCTATAAAAAAAGGAAAAAAACCCCATAAATCAACAAAGCAGAAATGATCATTTTGTATATTCATTACCACCGAGCTACAACCCAAGCCCTTTTTAAAAATTTATTTATTTTGAGACAGGGTCTCATAAAACCTTGCTAAGTTGCTCTGGCTAGCCTCAAGCTTCCAATTCTCCTGCCTCTTGCTCCTAAGTTGCTAGGACACAGTTGTGCACCAACCGTGACTGGTTTGATTATTTTAAATTATCAGAATTAACCAAATTAAATAATTTTCAAAACATTCAAATAGCAATATGGATAAAAGAGAGCTCTAAACAGTTCATGAAATCTTTAATAAGTACTTTTTGCTCTATATCATTCTTTCTTTTTTTTTTTTTTAGAGAGAGGGACAGTGAGTGAGAGAGAGAGAGAGAGAATGAATCTCAATTTAATTTAGTTTTTCATGTGACATTTGCTGCTCCAACACTTCAATGTGTACGTGGTCCTAGGATTTTTTGAACTGGAGTCTTCATGCATGCCAGGCAAGCATCATAACTCCAGCCCCTCTAGATCATTCTTATAACCCAAAGTTTATATGAAGAATTATGTTCAGACACTACTAAAGGAAATAGAAATATCCAGCATAGAAAATTTCCCTTTCATAACTGGAATATGCCGAAAAGGTCATGTACAGTTTTTTAAAAGACAAATTATTTAAAATACATTAAAACTGCTGTATAGCAGATAAAATGAATGATTATATAAAATAACTATCCCTTACCTGTTTTTTGTTTTGTTTTGTTTTGGTACCAGGGATTGAATTAAGGGCTGTTTAATCACTGAGCCACATCCTCTTCCCTTTTTATACTTTATTTTGAGAGAGGGTCTCACTAAATTGCTTAGTGCCTCATTAATTGCTGAGGCTGGCTTTGAAATCGCGATTCTCCTGCCTCAGACTCCCAAGCAGATGAGATTAGAGGCATGTGCCATTGCACCCAGCGGTCCTGAATCTTTTTAAAATTAGAAAATCTCATCTCTTATATTTACTGACAGTAAGATGTCTTTCAGAATCATAAACGTGCACTCCTGAAATAATTGCAACTGCAAGATGTGGACACAAATATGGATTTTGACTAAAATGAGTGATAAAAAGATAACTTTTGATTTCATCCACTGAACTTATTTTAGTTTACCAACTTATAAAAAACTTTCAACACTTGGATAATCTGAAAGTTTTATATCATTTTTGATGAGTAGGGGGCTTGGGTACTATTTGGATGAGGTGAATTTTTATTTAGAAATGTACCAGTAAGTAAAAACTGAAAATCACTCTTTTTTGCAGATTTTTGGAGT
Source organism: Aplodontia rufa (assembly GCA_004027875.1). Classification (NCBI taxonomy): domain Eukaryota; kingdom Metazoa; phylum Chordata; class Mammalia; order Rodentia; family Aplodontiidae; genus Aplodontia; species Aplodontia rufa. The sequence goes on along the minus strand of PVKS010013356.1, from coordinate 29,397 downwards.
TGATACTCCAAAAGTTTATATTCTCATGGTAAATAAATTTCATACCTTCTTGTTCTTAAGAAATTTTCATGAACCATCAGAAATCTATCAAGTCTCTACTTATAGGAATTTATTGTCTCAACCACAAAAATAATTACAGAAGTAAAACGCACCTAAGATTCTTTAACCAGTAAATTAAAGATGGCATGCTGAGTAATACAATCCATGTCAATAAGTTAATCACAGTACTGTGCATGCGAAGACTGTCTTCAGCATCATTAGCAGATAAACGAAGATGGTGTACTGTAGAGTCTTTATGATGATTGGATTTTTTTTCACTTCTTCTAGAGTGTTTGGGATTCTATAAAGCAATAAAGTAAAAATATCAAGATAAATACACAAAAAATTAGATATTTTATTTGGAATCATAACTAGTTAATAGCTAATAGGTACATCTTTCTATTATCAAACTGAACTTATTTAAAAATACTTTAAAATGGTTGAAGTTATAAAAGTTTTATTCTTTTCACTTGTTACAGTGCTCAAAATATAGCCTCTAAATAATTGCTCAAAATAAAACTTAAAAGATAACATTTTGTAACAATAACAAAAATGATGCAGATACCAACAAAGGTCAAATTAAAATTAGAATGATTTAAATCAATTTTCGTATCTTTAAGTTTAGTTTTATTAAAGTTACTGAAAAATTCATAATACCTTTCTCACAGCATAAAATCCTAGCCTTTCTGAAAAATAAACATATTTTTTCATGTTCATTTATATTAAAGTTATGTAAAATTTTGAAAATACAACTTACCACGGGCTGGCTATTTTTAAAAGTTGTTAGACTGGCTTGCAGATGAACAATCTAGGGAGACAATAACTTTATTTTGCTTATTTGGCAACAAAAATACAGGACTTACATTAAAACTGAGGAGCACTGTAATCTGAAATTTTAAAAAATCTAAGCAACTAAAATTTAATTTAAACATTTAAAAACATTCTTTTAGGAAACATAAAACAATAACACATGTTGCCTACCATGGATTAAAAAAAATACTTGGAAATAATACAAATTTCCAGTGTATGCAAGGACCATGAAACGCTGCTACACCTTTTACATTCTGTGAACCTATGGCTGAATGACATCTTGCTATAGCCATTTTATGTGTTTTGTGGGTAAAATATTTGATTATATTCAATATAAGAAGTTAAATATCAATAAGAAACAAATCAATAATATACAGTGCTAAAATGTTTATTAGAACTTGAAAAAATCTGTAAATTTAATTTATTTGGGTTTCTTAAGTATCTGAGACAGTTTTGTTTTTTATGTCAGATATCTGAAATATCTAACAATAACAACAAAAACCTATTATATTTATAAATTGAAGGAGGTTTAAATATTTTCTTTAGATGAATATAAAGGTCCTTTGGAAAACTGAAAATAATCTATAATATGCATGTGTTAGTGTTAAAAGCAGAGGCAAATATATCTTTGTTCAAAAAAGAAAAAATAATTATTGTTCACTGTGATGTCAACTGCCCATAAGACCAATGTGTAGTGTATGCAGCTGTATAACCCCCTGGATTTGTCTTCAAAGTTGTCAGTCTTCTTGGAAGTGTTTTCTGTTTCTTCAGTATAATTATCAGCCTATTATTTTTATCATTGTGGTCTCATTCTCAGCAATATTTTTTAACATTTTGTCTCAGCATGATTGATAACTTGATTTCCAACTAACCTCTTGTTTTCTATCACTCATGTTCAAAGAAAGGTGGGAACAAAACCTTCCTGAGATGTTTAAAAAGTTATTTGCACAAGTGATAAGCAACCTAAATCAGATCATTCTGTTCTCCTCTATTTTAACACATACACATACACACACACAAAATCAGATCACTAATTTCAGTTTTACAATACCTGTATATCATTTAAATAACTAAGATATTTAAAAACCCTTTACTTCAATTGTTATAACAGAGGGATAGTATAATAGTAATTAACATTTTCATTAACAATACCTACAATGCATTCGACACCTACCTAATATAAAGCCCAGTCATTCTGACTTTACTACTGATTTGACATACCTTAAATACGTAGTAAAGATAAGAAAGAAGTATGGCAAGTGCTCCACAAGTTGTCCAACTAACTATGATCAAAACAACTGTCAAAAAAGGTAAATCTGGTGATATCATCTTGATATCTTTAGGAAGTTCAGAGGGTCTGGAATAAGAAATTTTAAAAAATACAGTAATAGATATTTATATAGTCACATTTAAGAAAACAATATAGAGGTTGAGTACTCCTAATTCCAAACTGTAAATGCTCCAAAATGCAAAAGTTTTAGCATCAATATATTACAAGTGGCAATTCCACACCTGATATCATGTGATGGTTGTCAAAATGCAGGTACACTAAAACTTTTGTATAAAATTACCTTCAGACTATGTATATAAGGTATCATGAAACATAAGTGAATTTTGTGTTTGGATTTTGTTCCCATCCCCAAGCTATCTCACTATGTTCAAGCAAATATTCCAAAATAAAAAAAATCAATCTGGGGCTGGAGCAGTGGCTGACAGCGTTTGCCTGGCATGTGTAAGGACACGGGTTCAAACCCTAGCACCACGTACACAACAAAGTGTTGGAACAATGAAAGCCACAGGAAAACTAAATAAAATTAATTCTGTCTTTCTCATTTTCCCTTTCATTCATATATATATATAATCTGAAATCTGAAACATCTGTGCTCCCAAGCATTTTGGAGAGCTAATGAACTTAAAGTACTCTGCCCAGCCTCTCCAGCTTATTAACAGATAAGTATCATGTGGTAAACAGTAAAGTATTTTTTTAATAAAGGCAAGAGGTCACGTGTACTTGGTTTTAAGTCTGATAATACACGGTGACATGTCCTCTTCCATTTAGACACACTATGGCTAATATTCATAATAAGGAAGACAAAATGTTGCCAAAGAACCATAATTATAGACCCTGTGTCATACACCTCCAATCTTGACAGGAAAAACCATTTTCCATTTTTTACAGCCCTGAGACTACTCTGATGCTTGTTGGTGTTACTATCTGAAACCTCCATCAGAAGCACCTCATAGGGCAGAAGCAGCACCACACCATAACTCCCTGCCTCCACAACAGTAAATCAGATAACACACCTGGAATGGAGGAATGGCAATGGAAACAAGATTGGTGTTTCACCAGAAAAGCCTATCCGTATTGAATTTCAGATTCAAACTGTGTCTTGGGCCTTTAATACAACCCTAAGCAATGTCCTTTATCTAAAAGGATGTCGAATATATTGATTGGAGTTTCTTGCCCTCGGGTTTTATCATCAAAGTCAGCATACAAAAGCACTACAGAGAAACAATCCCTTCTTAGATTTATAATTGTGAAATCTGTCAAGCTTTTTGACTTAAAAAATGTGGGGTGGGGTGTTGGGGATTTAGCTCAGTGGCAGAGCGCTTGCCTAGCATGCGCAAGACCCTGAGTTCAGTCCTCAGCCCTGAAAAAACAAACAAACAAAAAACAAAAATAAAAAAGCGGGGGGGGGGGGGGTGCTGGAGCGGTGGCTTGGCAGTTATGGTGCTTGCCCAGCATGCATGAGTACATGGGTTCAAACCCCAGCACTGATGTACACAGCTAAGTGTCAGAACAATGAAAGCCATGTGAAAAACTCAATAAAAATTGATTCTCTCTCTCTCTCTCAGTGTCGTCTCTTAAAAAAACAAGCAAACAAACAAACAAAAAAAAGCTTGGACACTAAGGTCAAAATATAAGGTAGCATTTAACTTGCAACAAATAATGAGCTTTGACAAAGGCATAACTTGGAGCACTAACCCATCCTTTTGCTAGTTATACCTCTTTCCTCAGAAAATAGTATAGTGTTCAGGTTCCTGTCAGAATATAATTTGATCTCATTAAGAAGAACAAGAATGCTTTGTCATTCATTTTACCTTTTCAAAGTCAGCCATAATGAAGAAAGGAGTCTTACAGATGCAGAAGACAGTAGGCCACTCCAGTAGGCAGTACATGTTCCAAACAGAAAGAGAATCAAGGATATAAGGGGGAAACACATACTCTGACTAGTTAAAACGATGGCATCTAATTCTGGTAACAACAGTAAGTCCCATAATTCCTTAAACCATTTATACCTATGGACAAAAGAAAACAAAGAAAGTAAAACTATGAATAACTCCCCCATAACTAACATTCCAGTTATTTCATATTTGAGGTATCTGATTATTCACTAGTCCTTAATGTTGTATGATTCTCAATTTATAGTTTATACTGAAAAACAAACCTAAAATCTCAAAACAAGTCATTGATTTTCCAAGTGAACCTACTCATCAGCAAGTATGTGAGTACTGACTCCCAACATAGCTTTACTGCTCTCTTGATCTATAAAGCAATTTCTTCATGTTTTTTTAAGTTAAAAAGGCAACAGCTAGTTGTAATGACTAACAGTTCTTTAAAAATACAAAATGTGAATGAATTAAGAATGGAACATCAACAATCGAAGAGTTTTAAAATATAATATGTTTGTCAATCTGGTACACCCAAAGATCATAGACCATATATATCCATTTGCAAACATTAAAGTCCTATCATATTTATAGTTTAAGTGAAGACTAATAAGTTCAATAATTACTTTTGGAATGACTATGTTGCTGAAATATAGATATATTGATTAAACCATTCCTAAAAGAAAAATCCCACTCAATGAAACAAATCAACTGCCAAATTTGTATGAAATTTTACACAACATTATAGAACCAAATATATTTTATATTTAAAATAACATTAAAACCATTATCATAGAAAATTAAATAAAACTTACCCCAACAGAAACTTAATCATAATTACAAAAGGATCAACTTTGTATGGTTTGGCTTCTTTATCCAATATGGTAGCATATTCTAAGCAAAAACCTGGCAATTTAAAAAAAATTACATGCAACACAGAATTCACAGTAATTCAGTATAAAACAACATATTTCAATAAAGTATGAGCAATATGTTTAGGTTAAAAAAATAAGGGTATTTGCTACTATCTGAGACACTTCTTGAAAGACTAAAAGCTACATCAATTCAATGATTGTTAGAGACAATACACATTTAGTTAATTGTGAAATAAATTTAGGAAGTCAAAGCTACAGCTGCAGTTTCATCTGTGTGACTTTTTAAAACAGATTTATTGAGATTAATCCACATACCATATAATCCTCCATGTAGTCTCTACAATTTAATGATTCTTTTAGTATATTCACTCTTCCATATTTATCCAAAAGAATTAAAATAAGAACACTGTAGTGATACATGCATATGCATTTTATAGCTGTGCAATGCACAACAGCTAAATTAAAAAACCAGCCTAAGTGTCCATCAACAAATTAATGGAAACAGAAAATGTGATATATATATATGTATATATATATAAATAAATAATATATATATAAATAAAATACACACAATAGAGGTTTATTTGGCCATAGAGAAAAATGAGATTATATAATCTGCAGGAAAAGGCATGGAACTTGAGAGCAAACTAAGTCAGGCTCAAAATGTGGAGGAGTTATGTTTTCTCTAACATGTAGAAGATGGGGAAAAAGTGAAAGAAAAAAAAGGGAATAAAAGAGTGTGGGAGGGTTGTCTCATGAAAATAGAAGGAAGACCAGCAGAATAGAGGAAGGAAACCAGGGGGAGGGAAAGGGGAAAATTGATCAAATTATATTATGTACAAACATAAATATATCAAGATGAATGCCATGGTGTACAATTATAATGAACCAATAAAATTAATTATTTAAAAAGTATATTATACTGAAATACTCCTGCAGCAGGAGTAGCAGTAACAGATAGAGGCATGGGAAGAGAATCTGAGACTTATCAAGCCTACAGCTGCAACTATCAATTCATTTATTTATTTAATTGCAGTACTGAGGATTGAACTTAGGGGTGCTCTACTACCACACTACATCTCCAAACCTTTTACTTTGTATTTTGAGACAGGGTCTCACTAAATTGCTAAGGCTGGCCTTGAACTTGTGATCTTCCTGCCTCAGCCTCCTCAGTCACAGGGAACTAACAGTTGTTCTACTAATAGTTATTCATAACAAAAATAACTTAAAAATGATAAGCATTTTTACCTGTTGAGAAAAGAGAGGATAACTGTCCTCCATAAGCAAGAAGGATACTAGATATAACATAAGCAGGAAGAGCTCCACCATGAAATCTAACTACCTAGAAAACAGGTAAATCAAGGGGCAACTTCTGAACATTCATGTTAACGAAATAAATGTACTTTAACACAAAACAAAAACGTTTATTCTTTATACTTTTATTGACATGGCCACAAAGGTATTTCCAGTAATGAGTACCAAAAACTCTAAGTAAAATAAATGATGATAACATATAACATTATATAAAACATATCTGAATTTTTCAAAGGCATAATTGAGTAGCGTATACCCATTCTTCAAAGCATATTGACCAAGCATCTAATACGTTCCAGGCATGATCCTAAATATCTTATATGCATTATCTCATGTCTTCCCTCTAAAAATTCTTTGAGATAGTTCTTTCCCTATTTTATAGGTGAAGAAATCCAGGTACAAGGAGCCTAAGTACCTCACACAATTACAATGTTACTCCCCCTTTCTACTCTATGTGCTTATCAGCAAAATGGGGGAAAAATAATAGTACTCATAGGTGGTTATGAAGATTAAACACATTCATTGTGTAAAGCATTTAAAATATTAACTCTTACATGATAACTATAAGATAATACTAGTTACAATTATTAACCTTTGATGTCCTTTAGTATCTTGAAATCCTGTGAAACTAGAATTTAAATTCAGAGCCTAAATTCATAACCATTATGTTACAGTGCCTCAAGTCAGTTTATTTAATCTATATAAAACATACATAATAAAAATAAATGTTAAGTTCTTTTTTTAATGTTAAGTTTTTAAAGAAAATTCAGCATGATCTTCATTCCACAGAATTTTTTAGAGCATATAGCAATTCCCTTGGTAATCTGATGACATACATCTATAGAAGTACAAGTTTACCCAAAATGTTGCAAAAAAAATTCAGAAAGTTCAGGATTTTCCTAAAGTTCCTCTATGGATTCCCAGGTTGAAAGAGATTAGAACATTCAAAAAAATTTATATCCCACACTCATAATTTATGGTTTATAAGCTTCAAGTGGAAGGAAAGTTAAGTAGAAAGGAAAAGGCCATTTTTTCTACTTATTTCTAAAAGGAACTCTGACTACTACAGATACACTAGTAAATACATAGCATAATTGTTATCAGGATTATGGAAAGTTAAACAGCCTAGCAAGCGGCTCATGAATCAGACCCCCAGATTTAGACTCCAGGTTTGCCTCTCACTAGCTCTGTGTCTTTGGGAAAGTTACTCTACCCTGTCTTTTCTATGGCCTCATAAGTAAAATGAGATAAATAACATTTATCTCACAGAGCTGTAAGGCTTAAAAGTGTTTGCTTTTGTTTAAATCATCTGGAATAGTAACTGGCATATGGTTAAGAGACTGACAATATTAGCTGTTATTATTAACTATTAACACCATAACTGTCTTTAGAATTCTGGAACAGATCCTGACACAGTATTATATTTAATATTTATATTTAAACTTCTCTTACAAAGGAACATTGTTTTAAGTGTTCTCCTGCGCTATAGATACAGCTGTATATATAAGGTATAACTAAATCAACAATCAAACTGGCCTCCATGGGCCGGAATCAAACTGTAGACATACTTCATTTTACTTAGTATTCAGTAGAGTATTTCATTAAGCTTTGAATTAGATGTTAACATTGAAAAAAATTAAAAGATTTCACCTAAAAAAATCCAGATTTATTTTCTCTTAAAGTCTAATTAAGCAACATTAAAATCATTTCTACACTGAAATGATTTACTAGAGTTTATGCAATTCACTTGAGAAAGTGACTTTCAGTTTGCTTTTTGTCCTCTTTTTTCATAAGAATAAAGAACATAACCATTTTCTTCTTTCTTTTTTCAGAAAGAGAGCACTAGTTTTATGAAAAAATTTTTCATTAATTATGAAAAAATAAAGGCTAAATAATTCACCAAGTTGTTTCTCCTTATTCCTTTTGCTTGTTTTCCTATGACTCTATCAGCAGCATTCAAAATATGCATTATTTGAAAAATGAATAAGATATATTAAAAAACTTAAATTCATTCTTCTACCATCCATAAACCAAAATTTTAAACAAGGAAGAACATGTTATGTTTTTCAATAATTTTAGGACTCAAGTGGCACAAGTTCTTTGACACTTTAAGAAGTACCCTCCTCTTATCTTGCAATACCAGAACATCCTTGCTCTTTAGAAAGAGTTCCACATCTAAACAAAAATATTTGTCTGTCTTATTTTGGCATACAAATGTATTTAGTTTTAGCTAACTTGACTTTTCAAGGCACTAATCTGAGTTATGGGCCACAGATATCATAAGGACAAGAGAGGATATGGTATCTTTATCATAAACCACTGTGCACAGTAACATGCCTTTTGGACCTGCTTAAAAAAAAATAATGGCATGAACTCTTCCCCTGTATTACAAAGCAATAACTTTCCTTAATGTTCTTTAATGTTTTAGAATATTAATTACTCACAATATTTTCCAACTTGTACTACATTTAATGTTCCCTTTATACTTTAGCACACACTTTTTATATATTTATATATTTTTATGTTCACAGACTTTGTAAGTGATAATGTAGTGCTAAGTGATTGTAAGGAACAAATGAGAAAATGTTTCTAATTTGGGCTGGAGTGGTGGCTCAGCGGTTACGGTGCTTCCCCGGCATGCGAGAGTATGCGAGTTCAAACCCCAGCACCACATACACAATGAAGTCTCCAAGCAACAAAAGCTACATGAAAACTATATGAAATTGGTTCTCTCTTAAAACAAAATAAAACAAAACAAAACAAAAAACAAAAACAATTTTTAAAAAAATGTTTCTAATTTAATTTTGATTTGTGAATTTTATAATTATAGCATTATAACAAAGTAAAAAAAGAAACATTCTATGACTGTATTGCAAAAATATAACTGATCAAAAAATAAAAGCTACAATAAAATTTTACTGAATTTTAAAATCATATAATTTCCCTGTCTAATCAATATTAGCTTATTTATCTCCAGCTTACACAATTTTGAAAATCATGCTATTCACCAGTAATATCTAGAGTTCTACTTGTATCTGTAACTCTACTTGCAAATGAATTTCAACACATTCATCTTTTTGTTTTTTTTTTTAAAAGAGAGTGAGAGAGAAAGAGAGAATCAATTTTTATTTAGTTTTTCATGTGAGTTTCATTGCTCTGACACTTCATTGTATACATGGTGCTGGGGTTTGAACTTGGGTCCTCATGCATGTCAGGCAAGCACCATGACCACACCAAGCCACTGCTCCAGCTCCAACACATTTATCTTTAATAAAATTTATTATTATCTTTTACAAACTGAGCTTCGCTATAAAAAAAAGTTCTTTGAAAATGTTCACTTACATAACAAACCTATTTTATAGTACTATGAATTATATACAGGAGTATGAGAAATATGAAGGTCTTAATATGACATTCATTTAGGCAAATTCATTGAGAATCAGATATCAGCTCTTATTTCTAGGATGGATCAAATATGAAAGGATCATTTTAAAGTATGAGTTGGCCAACGATGGCCTGAAGACCAATAATGGTTATTAGATTTTATTAAAGTAGAAGAACAATGAAGAATGATGAAAAAAGAAGAAAGAAGAAACAAGTAGCTACAGTAGTGGCAGCAGCCAAAGACAGTGTGGTCTGTTACATTACTGATTTTACAGAAAAAGGTTACAATCCTTCCCTTATGATATCTATTCACAAGTCAATAAATAATCAATCAACTGAAATCTCTCTTACCTGTCCAAGTATTTGCGAAAATGAAGTCTTAACTGTCACCTAGTTTAAAACAATTATTTAAAAAAAGATGTTATTTACCCTCAATTCTTCTAGTTGAATTTTATTAAACTTTGTACTTCTACACATCTCTAAGTATAATAATTTTTATAACAATAAAACTAAAGGCACAAGAGATCTTGAAGACTCTTCTGAACCACCATACAAATGGATAAAATATAGTTTTTATTATTCAGTATATTTTCCAGTATTCCAATTCTTCAACAATTAGAGGAATGCTATATGTGCAGTAACTTTATTAACTAGATTATTTAATTAACCAGAAATTTATTAACAGAATTTTTTTATTTTTTATTAAGGAACTGAGTTATTATACAATCATAAATGTATTTAAAGTAACAATATGATATGCATATACTCTTAAACCAGATTTATTCCCCCCTAGATCCCTCCCTATTTTCCTTCCCTCTCCCCTCCCTTATTAACAGATCTTGCTGGTTAAAAGAATTTAAGCCAAAATAATATCTGAAAAAGAAATTCATCCTTAATTATCTCTACCATAAATAAACTTTTTTTTTTTTTTTAACTAATCTGGGAAAAGGAGATAAATCTTTCTTAGGGAAGTTAGGACCATTTTATCCATCTGACCCTTTGTGAAAATATGCAATTTGGTAAAAACATGGGACATTTTGAGAGCATGCAGTATTTGCAGCCAAATAAACAACACAATTCTTACTACTGCTTCAATAGTAGAAACAAACCCCTTTAGTACGCAAAACTATAATCCACCAATAAAAAAAAAAGGAACATGAAGGTGTAAGTCAAAAACCATCATAGCCTTGCAAGATCTTTTGCTATTAGAAATGGAATGTAAGAAGCATTCATAAATTCTATGAAATATAAATTAATTCATAATCCAGGTCCAAATAAAACTTGGTTGTAAGAACAGTTTCTATTAATTTGACAACACCAATTCTAGTTCACCCTAAGAAAGTTCTAATGAAGAACTCAACAACTTAGAGCTTGCAGTTGAGCAGAAATAAACTATGTTACCAGAAGCCTTTGATGACACTACCACTGAAATGTGTATTTTAACCACTTAAATATGGATTCCTTGGAACCTGGTAGTTTATGAATCTATCATGAACCCATAAGTAAATAAAATATTTTTCTTCTTTTAGGAGAAAGTGATTTCTTATAATAAAAGAAATATAATAGGCACTATATTACATATGTTAATGACTAGCATTACTTAAATGAATGAAAACAAGATCTTGAAGCTAATCCAGTAAGTATAAAAAAAAAAAAATAAACATATGTCAATTACTGTAGTAAGGCCATGACAGGTCAGCTGATTCCATGAGGTTCTTCAATTTATAAGAGTCTGGACTCTGGGCTTTCAAATTTAGGTTTATCTGCAGTTTCAATTTCTGTTTCATTTTCTATTACTTATCAAGATGAATACTTTTGCAAACGATCCAGCTAAGGAAATACTGAAATATTGCAAACAGGAAAAATGGAGAATTATATTTTAACTATTTTTTTGTATTTAGCTGCTTCCACACTACCATCTATCTGCAATTAATTAAAAAAGTTCTACCTTATTTTATAATTAAATCTTAAAGATTATGCAAATATGTATGAATATGTAAAGACAAATCCCATCATTATGTACCATGATAATGCACCAATAAAAATATGAAAAAAGGTTATGCAAATATACAACTTACCTCATACTGACAATCTGATGATGTGTACATTTTTAATAATGCCACATGGCTGTCATTTTCTGGTTGAGCAATATGAAGTTTCAGAGAAATTTCTGTGTTAGATGGAACCCTGAAGAGATAACTTAAATATCAATACTCAAGTACAAAATACTGATAAATAGCCATGGCTAAGTCAATCCTAACCACAGTACCATAAAACAATGTAAAGGAAGCTAGATGACAATACATATTATTATAAATGGACACTTTTTCAGTCATATCACAATTGTTTGAAAGCTCCTTTAGAACTCAGGAGTCAGAAGTGTGGAAAGGTGTTCATGTTTCAAACAAGAAAGGTTTAAGTTTTATGTCATTTAATAAGACAATTTAGTATATCAAATTAGATATATAAATAGATAGAATTAATAAATTATATGCATGATGCTACATAAGGGCTACATAAGCACATCAATAATTCATATGATTTAAATATCTAAACTAGGCAGAATCTTTTTTATTAAAAAACATCAAAGTTTAAAAATTTAAAAACAAACAGGAGCTGGAGTGGTGGCTCAGTGGTTACAGCACTTGCTTGGCATGCAAGAGGACACAGGTTCAAACCCCAGCACCATATATACAAAAAAGTGTCAGAGCAACAAAAGCCACATGAGAAGCTAAATAAAACTGATCCTCTCTTTCTCTCTCAATGTCCCTCTTAAAAAGTCTTTAAAAACAAACAAACAAATAAAAACCCATCAAAGTTTAAAGTAAACTCTTTCATATACATACTGTGCAATGGTAAGTGAATCTTCATAAGACCAGGGGATATGAAGTTTATAAATACTAGTTATTTCTTCTGTTAAAACACAAAAGAAAGATGAACTATTTACTATGTTACCCTAACTTTTACATAAGCTACTATAATAATTACCTAACTATACAACTTCCCATTTCATAACAAATAATCAGTAAGAATTATATAATGTACGAAATTATGAATTCCTAAATGATTTCATTAGGCTTACAAAAGATATTAAAGCATATAGGCAATACTAACAAAGTGGAAAAATATTAAATAGCCAAATCTGAATTACTACTATAATAAGACAAAGACATACTAAAATATGAAGATACTTTATTGTTAAGGAAAGTTCTATGATAAATCCTCTGGAAATATAAAAACACACAAAAGGGAAAACACGGAAGAATATGACAGAAAATTCAAGTGAAGACTTAATGACAATACTATTTTCTATACATTTTTCAGAAAATACATTTACCTTTGACTCCTGAGCACTTGCTTACCACGTTGATTTTAAAAGCTTGGTATATCTAACAGAGTTTGACCACAAACACAAAAAAGAATAGTTTATTTATTTGTTTAACTAAACAGTAAAGTAAAATCAACTCCTTAGTATAATCAGGATAATTACCTGTCCAAAGTTTAGAAGCTCTATATTATAGTATAGGCCACTTGTATTTAACACCACTTTCCTTGAAGACAATCCTGTTGAATTAAAAGTAGTATCAGAGTATTAAAGAATTTTTGAAAATATACCGATTGCTTAAATAATATTAAAACAATTCAATCCCCCTGCAATAAACTCTGGACAAAACACAGTAATTATAATGATTTTTTATTATATCAATGTGCTTTTATAAAGTCAAGTACTTATTTCTAATTTCAGGAAGATATACTTTTGGGCTAGAGCAGTGGCTCAGCAGTAAAGTGTTTGCCTAGAATGCACAAAACCTGGGTTCAAACCCCAGCACCACATATATAACTAAGTATTGGGAAAACAAAGCCCAGATGAAAAAATAAATTTAAAAATTTTATTTTCTCTCTTATTCCTCTCTTAAAAAAAGAAAGATACATTTTCTTTGCAGATGTTTTATTTTATAAGCTTTCTATCTTTAACAATATAGGTGATTCAGAATTGTCATTTCTATATTGTTCTGAGTATTTTTTGTACCCCCAAAAAAGGATGTGTCAGGAAAAAAGGGATTAAAAATCCAATCCCCCTGCAACAGACTCTGGACAGAACACAGTATTTACAATGACTTTCAATTATATCAATATTGTTTTACAAAGTTAAGTACTTCCTTCAAATTTCAGAAAGCTAGGTTTCTTTATAGATATTTAATTTTATTTTATAAACATGCTATCTTTAATGATATAGGTAATTTGCAGTTGTCATTTCTTTATTTTTCTGAGAATTTTTGTATACCTCCCAAAAAAGGAATGTGTGGGGAGAGAGGGATAGAAACCCTAAGGGAAGTTTCTTATGTTAAGGAACACAGATATTTTTTTAACCCAAAGAGCTCCTAACATCCAAAGTTGAACAACTTAAGCAGAACAACATAGAATTACAGTATTGGAGTATATATACACCAATGAATGAGATAAAAATTCATGAGTTCATACTCACATAAATAAAAATTGAACAAATAAATGGAAGGGAAAGGACAACTTTATAACTCAGGAAGAATTTAACAAATTCTATATTTCTGTAAACTATCAGAGTAATATTTATTAAAGTCTAAATCAATGTATGCTAAAATTAGTTATTTTGAAGGAAAACAGGATTTTACACATTCTCTTCTATTTCCCCAAGATATTTATTAATCACACACACACAAAAAAAGCAGTAACTTCACAGTGAAGAAATGTGGCAGGCACTACCTTAAACCAAGAGATCAAGATTAACATCATGTATCCTGATGTGACACACTAAGAAATGGACATCACATTTGTGATATTCTTGGCAATCTAAGTAATAAGAAAGCAAATCCAAACTGAAGCATATTTTACAAAATAAATGACAGTACTCTCCAAAGGTTTTGAAGTTAAGAAAAGGAAAGATTGAGGAATTGCTGTCACATATTATTACAGGAGACAAAGGAGACATGACAACTAAATGCAATGTGGGAGACTGGAAAGGGAAGACGTCAGCAGAAACACACACACACACACACACACACACACACACACACACACACACACACACACAAAACAAATAAAGCCTGCACTTTATATTACTGCACAAATGCTGCTTTCTTAGCTTTAAAAATTGTATTATGTTTATGTAAGAGGTCAACATTAGGGAAAGGTGGGTGGAGAATATAAAGGAACTTTACTCCTTTCTAACTTTTCTATATATGTAAAATTATTTCAACATTAAGCTTAGAAGAACAGAATTCTTAAAATCTTCATAAGGCAGACAACAATTTTTATCCTATAATAAAAATTTCCAAAAAGAGAGAGTATATAGTATGAATTTCAATTTCATATAAGGAAACACAGATATATATATACACACACACACAAATGTATATATATGATTATGGAAATTCTTCTTTTAAAATTCACTTCTTAAATGAGAATCAAACCACATCATAGTTATTTTAAGTACCATTATATTAAATGTTTCAAAACAAATCAGCATCCTGTTAAAAATTAAAGCAATTCTTCTGAGTTTCAAAAACAAAGTATTGGGGCCGGAGCAGTGGCTCAGAGGTCACGGCACCTGTTCAGCATGCCCGAGTACAAAAGCACAAACCCCAGCACCACGTACACAATGAAGTCTTGGAGCAATGAAAGCCACATGAAAAACTAAATAAAAATTGTTTCTCTCTCTCCCCCGACCTTCACTGTCCCTCTTTAAAAACAAAACAAAACAAAAAGTATTGGTGCTGGAGTGATGGCTCAATGTTATGGCGCTTGCCTGGCATGCACAAGGACATAGGTTTGAACCCCAGCATCACGTACATGTTGAAACATCAGAGCAATGAAGACTGAATGAAACACTAAATAAAGTTGATTCTATCTTTCTCTCTCTCTTTAAAAACAAAAACAACAACAACAAAAAGAAAAAAAACCAAGGAACTTACCAAAGGAAAAAAGATGAGTTACCGGAAGTTGTACGGATCTTGTCTCTCTTTTAAAGAATTCACAATCTACAACAAACTGAAATATAAAACATTGATTTATTAGAAAAGCAGAATTAGCTTTATAGTAAAATACCTTAATATTTTAGTGGAAAATAAACGACTATAATCTTAGCTTTGGACAAAGTATCAGTGATCAGTGATAACTATCTCTACTTAGGTGTCAAAACTTTCTTACGGAGAGATGCTATGCTGAGAAAACTTGATCAAAAAGCTTAACTTAAATAAGCTAAATAAAATTATTAGTGGACCTTTTCTATAATAACAGCTTATAGCAAAGTTTTATTACAATTTTAGATATTTTGTAGGACTGTAGAGGATGGACCAAAGATTCATAATTCAATATTAAGGATTCAGATAATACATGTCTGAATACTTTCAGAGTCCAAAGGAAAATGTAATTGTTAACTTTTTTAAAAAATCCTACGTTTATTATGTATCTACTATCTAATTACACTATACATGGCTTTAGGAGACTTACTGCCATTCATGGATTATTTAGGTTATAGTAGACAGAAAAACGCTATGTCTCATGAAAAAGAAACGCTTTTCAAAAAAAGGACACTTAAAATACATCTGCACCAATATGATATTACAAGGAAGAACATTTCATTTTTAATAACATTTCTAAAACCGTGTTAAGAAACTTTGTTCTCAGTTATCTGCAGGAGGAAATGTTTCTAGTAAAAGTTCAGATTCAGCCAGGCATGGAGGCTGAGGCAGATCAACTGAGGTCAGGAGTTTGTGACCAAGCCTCATCAATGAGATCCTCAGGTCAAAAAAATAGAAACAAACAGAAAGTGCAAGTTCATCAAAATAATCTCCAAAATGCAATCAAATTATTCTGAGCATAGGAACTGAAGAAAAAATTAACACATATCTGTAGATAGCAAGTAGTTTGCCACGTACAAAAAGTATAAAGACAGTGGGATCTAAACTAGGCCTTTCAGATAACTAAACCTTGGATGGTTGAAGCAATTTATTTTGTTTGCCCCTTGTGTAGATTTTCAATTTTTCTGAAAGTGAAAACCAGGTGAAGGAAACTGGAATTAAAATGTAGAACACACATGGGGAGAAAAGGAAAAATTTGGTAAGGGCTTTTGTTCTGTTTTTAATTTCTCTCTTACAAAGCAAAGAACACAGATATTTTCAGAAAACAGCTGTTAAAAAGACTAAAGGAATATTTTAATAAACAAGATTATTCATTATGGTTTTACTAAGCATTTTTGGGTAAGTCATTACCTAAGACAAGAAAGCAGCTTTTATAAGCAATTTCAATTCCTTGTGCAGGCATTTAAAATATATAATTTTTATTATTGCTTTAAAATTTCTGTTGTACCATTAGTTTTGCATAATGGAATAAATCCTTACCAAGAAAAACAGAATTCAAAGGTCTCTGAAACATACCTCTAATAGGCTTATTTTGTTTTCTGCATCAAAATGCAGATAAATTGGACATTTGTATTTTCAAAAACATTATGAAATTGGTTGACTCAAATTTTTTCACTGTCTTGAGTATGTATACCCTTCTGATGAAAGACCTAAGCTGTTATCCTAGTGAGACAGGGTAGTGCAACAGTAGAGACAGCAGTGTTACTTTCCAAAGAGCACTAAGATATATTAATATTTATTAGGCTGTGAAGACTGTATATTTGTAGAAAGGCTCGTTAATTTCTTGGAATAACCAGAGAGGGCCTTTTGAAGTTTGGCAAAGATGTTAGATTCATTTAAAACCAACTTACCTGATAGAAAAACCCTTAAAGAGAGCTTTTAGTATTGAAGATGTTGAATTACCTCTCACTTGAGCTAAGCAAAACAAAACAATGAATCCATTATAAGGTACTTGTGAGACCTGACTCCCAACTACATCCCCCTTTTCCTTTCCCTATTTCTTTTAAAATTTCCTATTTTGCCCACAAATCTTATCAACTTTCTCATTCAAGAAATATTTTTAGGGCCCTTTAAGTGGTTGTCGCTAAAGGTTGAGAATATAAAGTAGAATAAACTTATCTAGTTGTTACTCTCAGAGTTTATAATAAGATAATGGCAATAAGGACATAAAATCATATTCATGTAATATATTCATCAAAGAATTTATAAACAGTATCGGGGGAATAAGTAAAACATTATTGGAGGAGTCTGGAAAAGGAAAAGACGAACACTTAGGTTGGATCTTGAAGAGTAAGTCTGCTGAATTAGATGGGCAAAGAAGAGAACAGGAAGTTCTGTTACCTTCTTTCCTCCCCATAGATTGTCTCAAAATCAACATCCTTTTATAACTCACTTCCCTAGCACAAGCCCACATAAATCTTTATGAGGTGCCTGCCTAGTCTTCCTATTTCTGACCATACTATACCATAAATAAATTAATCTTCCAACATAAATTATCTACGATCCTTTTACTACTGTGATGAAAAACCTTACAGCTTCCTACTGACTTTTGAATTCTACCAAGTCCTGAATGTTTCAAAGCCTCCACAATATCACCAAGAACTACTTTTCCAGCCTTTTCTCCCACTGTTATTCTCCCACTCCTGGCTATCCTTTTAAAATTATGAACATACTCACTGTTTTCCAAATATATACTACGTATCCACACCTCTGTGCTTTGCTCTCACTGTTCCTATGCCTTCAACGGCTGTCCATTAAAACTTTTTGCAATGATGAGTTTCTGGCATATCACTAGTATAACTAAGGAACTAAATTTAAAACTTTAATTTCATTTTAATTAGTCTACAGTTAAATAGCCACACATGCTAGTGATTTTTTTTTTTTTTTGACAATGTAGGGCTAGTATGTTCACTCTACCTATAAAAACCCTATCTATCCTTTAAGGACATTTTAAATATCACTTCACTATGAAGCCCCTTTTTTGTACTGTGATTGAAACCAGGGGCAGTTCACCACTGAACTATATCCCCAGTCCTCCCCACCCCCCACTCCCTATCTATTTATTATTTTGAGCAGAGTTTCCACAAGTTGCTTAGGGTCTCAAAGTTGCTGAAGCTGGCCTCAAAATGGTGATCGTTCTCCCTAAATCTCCTGAGTCACTGGGATTACAGATGTGTACCACCACACTCAGTTTAAAGCCTCTCTTGATTCCTTCAATCAGATCTCTTTCCCTTTTACACTTTTCATGTACTTGCTATATTCTGAGCTGTATTATATATATTTGTGTATCTCTTTTTTCTCACTGCTCCCCTACCCAAGAGGGTGACAAGTGAGAATGTCATTTGTTTATCACCTATAATTCTTGTTAGTCTTGAACATAAAAGGTATCTAATAAACAACAGATTTTGAAGGACTAATAAATGGGAACTAGTTCTCACTTGGAACAAAAAGACTTGAGTTTATTCTGCTTAGTTCAAGTTGAAGCCGATCATCCTAATGATTTAACAGTCTGAAATGGAGCACCAAACTGTTCACTGTTTAACATAAATCCTTGACAGACGAATTCATCAAAAAATAATTTTAAAAATTAGCTTGGGTATCCCCAAACATTCTGAAAACACCTTAATCCACTTGTTACCTTACTTCCATGAATAGATGGTACATAAACAACAAGATGAGACAACGATGGATAATCTTGAAGTCTTAATGTCAGAGACTAAAAAAAAAACAAAAACAAAAAGACAGAAAAAGGTAAAAAGCTGCTTTTATTTCTTAGACAGAGATTAAAGTATGCTCAAGAAAGAAAAATTACGAACATTTCTCAATTAGTTACTTAAAAAACATTTCATAGAGCGTGTGCTTAGAATACATAAGGGAGCCCTGGGTTAAAGCCCCAGCACTACACATACACACAAAATTCAAATTTATATGCCCATGTTTACATTTCCATATAATAATTAGAATTATAGAAATTCTTAATAATTCCTAATAATTATGTTAAATATGGACTTCTTGAAATATTCCTTCACATGTCCCTTCATATAAAACAAATGGCATTTAATTCATTATTTTATAATGTACTATTATACTATATATATATATGCATTATATACTATATTTTCTATCATTATTTCCAGATTTGGTAATTTTTTTGTAATCTATTTGTTACAGATGGTATTACATCATTATTTCCACATTTATTTTGGTAGTATATAACAAAGAGCATTCAATAGTTGTTGAATGGATGCCAAGGATGATGGAACACTTTTACAATTCAATCTCAAATGATTCTGAGTTCAAGTAGTAGAGTGTTGCTGATTAATGGTTTAGATGAACACCATCCCTTAAATTTATTTTAAAAATAACAAAGACAATAGGGCTAATAATGTACCTCACTAAAGGGAAAAATTATAATTCTCAAAACTGAGAACAGATTCTATCATCCACATTTTGGTCTATTTAATAAAACATCAAGATTCCAAATAAAGTTTTTAATCCAGTTTTTCCTCTGGAAATAGATGTGGGATGAGAGGAGATATATGTTATAATATGTTTGCAATAAGAAATTCCTAACAAAACAAAGACACTTCATTTTTTTCCACTTTTTTAAAGAAACATTAATGTGGGTAAGGGGGACAGAGGTGCAGAAGCTAAAAAATTGTCAATGAGCTGTGTGGCCCTCTGACAACCTAAACAGAAGCCCAAAATCAGCAGTATCTGCAATAGTCATGTGTTCTAACAGAAGAACCACATAAATCAGTTATAGGCAGCTGAGACCCACAAGACAAATGGTAGATATTGAAGGGTTCCCTCTATTTTCTAACAGCTTAGTCAGCAGAGATGCCTAAAACGGATACAATTCTCATCTGATACTACCATGAATAAAACCTACACATTTTTTCACTTTAATCATTCTTTTAACTTTATGGTAAAAAAATTTTATGCTACTTATAAATGGTCAACTAATATTATATTAAATCTTTTTTTTCTCTAAGAGAAATGACTTGCTTTTAGTTTGTTTTTAGATTTTTGGTATTTATTGATTTATCAAACTGATGAATTATATTTATCAAATTGACAAATTATATTTTATGTATTTAATAAAAATATCATGGTACTTTAAAATATTATATTAAATCTTTATTTTCATTAAAAATGCTTAAGTTGAGACTGCCTAAGATTGTACAATATTATAATCTTTACTTTCTCTCTTCCAGCATCCACTACAAAAAGCAACTGGAATTGCTTGTTCTCCAGATGTTCACCCAGTTGTTTCTTAGATTCAGAACAAATGACACAGAGACCTAGAGTTTGATAAAAACATTGTTCAATCTTTGGAGATGTAAAAAATAATATAAGCAATTTATGATTTTAAACTACAGGAGCAAAGTATACTTTTCAAGGTTTTTTTTTAATCATTTGTTTATCCCTAACAAATTATAACATGGAAAGAATATACAAATAGGAAATTCATGGAAATATTTAATATACCTTACGAATAAATGATCAATAAGTATATATCCTAATACTTATGTTTGCTCTGAGCCTGCCTAAAAGGTTAGGATAGAACCAGAGAGAGATTTTAAAAATCTGTCAAATTACTTCCCTACAATCTGTGTTTTTCATAAATACAAATAATACCACTTCATGAATGAATATGCACAAAACTTACTATCCAAGGTGAGACTGAAAAAACAAAACTTACAACCAGTCTAGTCTAAGTGACTTGCAATTATTTTTTCTGCCATCATTCCTCTGTTACAAAGTTTCTCCTGTTAGTACAGACTACATAGTCAAATAAGTATAAATATTCATGAGCAAAAATAACTTAATTGTTGTTAACTGGGAGATGACTGGGACCAACCAGATTGATTTCACACTGAAGTCTATGAGTCTAGCGCTCATTATGGAAATACATTTTATTTGAAGTATAGATTTGCTTGAAGACTTTACTATCAATTCTGGCATAACATTATCAGTTATAATAAAAACAATTCAGAAATAATAACATTCTCATCAAATTTTAGAATTATTTTACCTTTTTAATAATAGATTTTTAGAATATACAGATGAGTCTTTTTTTTTTTTTTTTTTTTTTTTTTTTGGTAAGCGAGAGGGACAGTGTGAGAGAGAGAGAGAATCGATTTTATTCAGTTTTTCACGTGGCCATCATTGCTCCGAGACTTCAGCACACATAGTGCTGGGGTTTGAACTCATGTACTTGCACATACCAGGCAAGCTCTACAACTGCTGAGCCACCACCACTCCAGCCCCACAAATGAGTCTTTTAAAAAACACTTGCTAACTTATCAATATACTTAAGGAAATCATTAACAGCTATTAAGTAAATCTCTGCTGTCATTTATTACTCTGCAGAATACAAGAGAAAGGCAAATTATCCAAGTGCTTGATCACAATGTTAACTTGAAGTTGATTTTGATAATTACTTCAAGTTTCATTCAAATGCACTCTTCCCCACCACAGGTACTTCCTCCCAAAATGAAATTCCGATTATAATACATTAATCAGGTTGTAGTTTAAGACAGGCCATTTAAATATTCTCTCAAATTTAATATTAAACAATTTACTAAGTTCTTTTAGAATGATACTCTAGCAGATAGAGACTTAGGATATTATTGTAAGTTTCTTTTCCCTTTTGCAGCACTAGGCACTGAACCCAGGGCATGCTCGGCAGTCACTCTACCAAAGAGCTGCACCCCAGCCTTTAAATATTAATTGAATGCTATTCTTCATCAACTGCATTTCTAAAGAAAATATTTCTAGAATGTAGATTAGCAAATCTCAAGTTTACATAATACTTAAATTAATAAAAGTGTATATTCTAAAATGTCTAGAGGCTCAAGTATCTTTTCACCTGAATATTAAAATTCTAAAGCTATAATTTACCTTTATTGTTGGAAGAAGTTCAGCTTTCCATGATAAATCAACTCCTTGACGGCTTTGAAATAAATACAAAAGCATAATTAAACAACAAATATATTAAAGTATTCTAAATTATAAACTTCAGAGGGGAAAAAAAAGCACCTACAAACTCAGTAGAGTTAGAACTGAAGTCTAATATGTCTAATCCACCAGACTCTGTCGATTGGCAACAAAAAACTTTTTTCCTAACAACCACTTTCAGTGCTTACAAAAATTACTAGCAGAGTCATGTCTCTTACTTTTCATTTAAAAATCAATACTATAATTTAGTATAGAACCAAAATGAGTATAAGAATGCATGAAGCTATTCCAAAAGTAAGACTTTTGAGTACTGCTTACGTTGAGAAAAATGAACAACTAAGGTATAGGTTCAAGACTTACCACATAGAAGTGCTGTTTATGCAGCCAAATATCCAACTATTTGTATCCTGTTAATTAATAATGCAAAGCAAAACATAATGTCATACAAAATGGTGATATAAAACAAGCACCTTCAATGCTTTCCTGTCACATGAGTAGGGGAAAAGGAAACAGTAGTTATTCGTGATTAAGAAACATGTCCAAGATTTTCTTATAAGACATACAGGTCAAAGATAGGCAAAGATACCCAATGGAAACCTGGAAAGGCAGGTAAGTAGGTAAACTGGAGCAGCAGTAAGAGAGTGACCTAATGGGATCTACACATCACTTATGCATTTCTTCCAATTGTTGAACCAAAAATTTCAAAGAATTCAGTAAATCCATGCTTTAAATAGTTACATAGTAAGCAACCTACGTTTTAACAAAAATAAAGAGACATTTTCCCCCACATTTTTTATTAGCGCATTATGGTTGTACCCATTGATAGGATTTGTTGCTACATATTTGTATATGCACACAATATAACAATATAATTTGGCCAATATCAATCCCCAGCATTTCTCCTTATCCTACCTACCTCCTACCCCTTGGTCCCTTTCCTCTACTAAGAAACAGACTTTTTTTTTAATTAGAAGTATATAGAGATACAGGATACAGGTGAGAGGGAAACATTATCAAAACAGTAGCAATCAATGTATATAAACTTTGTTATCCAGGGGTCATGCCAAAGCATAGATAAACCACCATGGGTTTCACCTGTTGCAGTTTCCCCCAGAAGAACTCATGCGTTAAATGGGTAGCTTGTGGAGGAATGACATCGGCTTCTGGGATGGTTCCCCTATCTTCCCAATCACCAGACTCCTATGAGTTCTTCATATACCCTCCCCCCTCCCCATCCCCTTCCCTACACCTCCAAGTATCCTAGGGAGCTATCCCCCTGTAAGAAACATACTTTTATAAAAACAAAATCCAGAGCCAAACAATTAACATTAAAATTAATCTTATTTTAAAGATAAGTTATCTATGTACGGCTTTTACTTTGCTACTTGAGTTCCCATTTGATTATCAGTAGATAACTTCTACACAATTAGGAACACATACAGACTAACGCACAATTCCAAGGGCTTAAGAATGAAACTATTTACTACTTCATCAGCATGGGACTGCAATGCTGTAGAGTACTGTGATGTTTTAACAACATTCTATATTCAGCTTTAGCCATTTTAAAGCAGCATGATCCAACATCTTCTAACTTTTAAGGAAGTGCAATGATAATCCAGCTACTAAACACCTACCAGAATATACAAAGTAGCACGTCAGACTGCTATTATAATTCTTCGCTCTTAGTATTACAGATGAAATTATGAAGAAATCCAGTTGTTCATTTAAGGGCATTTTACCACTGAGCACAACATACCTGGTCCTTCTGATATTTTTTTTTATACATATAGGGTCTTAGTAAGTTGCTGAGGCTATCCACAAATTTGTGATCCTCCTGCCTCAGCTTCTCAAGTGGATGGGATTATAGGTGAACATCCCTGCACCCAGCACAGGGCCAACAAATTATGTTATGCTCTCAGATAAAATGATGAGTAAGGCAGACACAGACTCTGCCCTCATAGAGCTTAAATAAAACTAAAGCCATTTCTGAAGAATAAAGAAAATAGGGGGGAAAAAACTATGATATTTTTCTGCTCTCCACTGTAGGCAAAATACTTGTGAAATTCCTGTATCAATTCACTACACTTCCTCAAATGACAATGTGACATTATAAAGCAAGACAACATAGCATGTAGGCATGGCTCAGATAAACAAAATCTAGCAGTCTCTAAATATCCAACCTACTTTTGTAATGGGTTTTTGAAGCTTTAAGAGCCTATCATCAAAGGCAATCCCCATTATAAAAAGTGGCAATATTTCACACTACCTACTTCAGCATATAGGGAATTCTGTCCCATTCATCATTAGCTTGAATAGATAATGTACTATAAAAGCCCACCCTAATACACCATGTTGTAATAAGCTCTATGTCAAAGGACAATTTTAAATCATCTAGAAAAATTTCCGAACTCAACTAATCACAAGAGCTACACTGAAAGCCTTAGAAGTTACTCAGGAATTACTAATTCCTAAAGTATACATAAAAGCAAATATTATTCATCAAAAATATGATTCTTAAAAATATTCTGTCTACAGTAAAGAAAAAATAATATCTTCAATGGCTGCTAAAATTATTAAGTAGAAGACTGGGAACTTTATAATGGATGGATCATGCTGATACCACCTGAGCATTAAAAGTAGGACTACCAAAGGTGGAGAGGTGGCTCAGTGCTAGAGCACTTGCTGCCATGCCCAAGGACCTGATCATTCCTCATGCACGAGGAAAAACAAAAACTAGATGAAAAAAAAAATTTTAACTCTCTTACTCTGTTAAAAAAAAAAAATATATATATACATATATATATATATATATATATATGACTACCAGATATTATGTACCTTCTGATGTGATGGAGTAGGAAGTATACAGTTCTGCTTACAGAACACTCTTACCGCAAAAAAATTAATTCGAATCTAATTAAGATTCTGCATCTAACTACCAGTTTATGGAAAACAAAATGGGATAAAATTCATTTTAAAAGACTACACAGGGACTGGAGTAGCGGCTCGGCAGTTACGGTGCTTGCCTGGCATGTGAGAGGGCATGGGCTTGACCCTAGTACACATACACAATGAAGTGTTGGCCACATGAAAACGAAAGCCACATGAAAAGCTAAATAGAATTGATTATTTCTTTCTCTCTCTCTCACTGTCCCTCTCTCTTTAAAAACAAATAAATAAATACACGTTTAAAAATAAAAAAGACACCACAACAGCCAGCTAAATTCAGAATGTAAGAAAGTCTGTGGCACTTAAACCCAATTTCTTAAACAAATAAATGGCATGGAGGGAAAAAGCAAAGGGTTATTATAAAAGAGACTTAAGATACAAGAACCTAAGACAAAGTATACACTTCAATTCCTCTATTCAAATCACTTAACTTAAAATTTAAGCGAGTGGAGGAAAACTGAATAGTGAATATCAGATGATATTAAGGAATTAGCATTAATTTGGTTGAGTAAAATAATTGTATTACAGTACCATGTAAAATTCTCATCTGATAGAAAACATATTCAAGAATTTATGGATGAAATAATAAAATGCCTGGGACTTACTTTAAAAAAAAGTTTCAGTTCAAAACGAGTGGGAAGAAATAAATGACATAAGAGTCACTTATTCAGAGTCATAACTGTGAAAGCTGTGTTGGTTAAAAAGTAATTCATTATTATTATTTTCTCTCTACTTTCAAATATGCTTAAAAACTTCTACAATAAAAACTGAAAAGAGTTTTTAATATATTCACATGACTTTATGGCACTTAATATACTCTGACATTAAATAAGAGAAAGGGCTCCTCCAATCAGCCAGATGGATAATTTGCACTTTGGCAAGCATTCTTTTCATTATAATGACTTCTTACCTCCCCTTCTTCCTTTGTGGTATGGGGGATTCAACCCAGGGGCACTTTACCATTGAGTTACATCCCCAGCCCTTTTTATTTTTTATTTCGAGACAGGGTCTCGCTAAATTGCAGAGGAGAGCCTTGGTCTTGAGATCCTTCTGTCTCAGCCTCCTGAGGTGCGGGATTACAGGTGTATATCACTGCACCTGGCTGACTTTCCAATTTAAAACTGAGTATTAATTGAGCATAGATATTTTAAGCCATCACTCTCAGGATCAGATTCTCCCTGGATAAACTGCCCATTCACATTGAAAGTTGAGAGATACTAGTGTCTAAAAGAGTTGCAAAATGTTCGTTATTCCACTAACATGCAATTTTCTTTACAATGGCTGCTCACCAACTTTTCTACAGACTATACAATAGATAGCAGCTACCAGCAAAGTGATATATTAGATCTGTGTTCCAAAATTATACAAATAAGCTAACTAGAGGAAATTAAAATTGTGAAAGATGCACATATAAAGTGAAGAATTCTGAGACGTATCAAAAAGAAAACATAGAGAAAAAAGAACCCAAATTGGGGAAAAAATCCTTAAAGTAAGAAATGCTGATAAATTATGAAATTATTACTTGACCATTCCTAATATCATAATAAAAGCAAGTTATAGCATCTAACATTTAAATAAAGAATGGCCAGCTGCGGTGGCACATGCCTTTAATTCCAGTGGCTCAAGAGGCTTAGGCAGGAGCATCCCAAGTTCAAAGCCAGCCTCAGCAACTTAGCAAGGCCCTAAACAACTTAGCAAGACCCTATCTCAAAATAAAAGATAAAAACAGGCTGGGGATGTTGCTCAGAGGTTAAGCACCTCTGGGTTCCATCCCTGGTGCCCCCAAAATTAATTAATTAATTTAAAAAACATTTTAAAAGTATGGAACACTTCACTTATTTGGTCACCTTACCCAGGGACCATTTTAATCTCAGTTATCATTCCTTTTTTTTCTCTTTTGCTTGCAGTACAGGGGATTGAACCCAGGGCTTCACATATGATAGGCAAGCAATCGACCACTGAGCTATGCACCAGTCCTCATTCCACCTTTAATATGTGTGCTGTTGAAGTAAATATCTAACATTTTTTTAAACAATGCTTTGCATAATAGGCATTCATTAAAAAGAAACACAAAATCATTGCTTTGACAATTTAAGTACAGATTGCATTATACATTTACTGTTTTAGAGAATATCTGGTATGAAGAGTATTGAACATTTTGTATGAAAGCTAATGGAAAAATAGAATTTGCTTCACAAAATTCTTATGGAATACCTTTGCTTAACTATATTCTTTAAAATATGAATAGAATTTTAGAATTAAGGGGCTTTGAATTCAATTCCTTCATCTACAACACAGTGTCTTTCTAAGTCAGAAAGACAGGGAAGACCTAAACTAGATCCAAAGGTACAAGTTAATAATATATTATCTTACAGAAAGAAAAATTCTGATTAATACTTTTTGCTTTCAGATATTTTTCAACTAATAAGATCTAATAAGAGTTCACAGTTAAATCTATCAGATATTAATTGAATCTAAATAATGAACAATAGTTTTTCAAGTTTACATACAATGTACCATTTATCTTACCAGCATGGTGCTCTGACAGTAGACGTGAGTGTAGATTTTTCTATGATTTGCAAGAGGAAATGTAAAATATATCTTATCAGATTCCTGAAAAGAGAAAGAAAATACTCAATTATTGTTATGAGCGGGTAATTTCATTATTCAAAAGTTTAGATAAATCATATGAATAATTATTCTCATTCTATTATTCTTGGTGTTAAGAACCAATATAGGGGGCTGGAGCGGTGGCTCAGCGGTTTCGGCGCTTGCCTGGCAAGCACGAGGACCCGGGTTCAAACCCCAGCACCACGTACACAACTAAGTGTTGGAGCAACTAAGGCCATGCGAAAACTAAATAAAGTTGTTTCTCTCTTTCTCTGTCTCTCTCACTGTCCCTCGCTCTTAAAAAAAAAAAAAAAAAAAAAAAAAGAACCAATAAAGAACCAATATAGGAGTGGAAGGAAGAAGATAAGGAGGTAAGACAGGGATTAGGTATAAACTCAGTGTCCCTGAATATTTGTCCTGAAAGTATCATTTGAAAGCATTTTTTTTTAGTGAGTTTTTGTTCTTTAAATTAAAACAAAATAAATTTCTTAGTTCTGGCTATTGAAATGGTCTAGAAATACCAAACCAATAGCCACATGCATCTCTAGAGTCAGATTATGGCTTTGAGATACCATTTCAGAAAGCACAAATAGTTCCTTAAAGAAACACCTGATTCAAGCTCTGGGGGAGATATACAAAATAAACTGAAGCACCTTGTCAGACTGGACAGTGACGAAGCTATTAAAGATAGATCTATATCAAAAAGACTAAGGAGCCAAAACTTGAAATGGCTTGCACTGGTCAAACAAAATGATTTTACTATCAATGGATTGAAACACAAACATACTTAAATCATACTTAAATGATTCATAATAATATGAGGGGGAAAAACTAACAGTCACTGGTAGAGGATACTAATGAACCAACTCATTATTCTGATAACCAATAAATATAAAGTAGGAACTCAAGATCTATGAAATTATCATTCTTTTCCTTTATTATCTGTTCCACTTTCGACAATTTAGTACATGAGGGAAAGTTTTTTTTTTGTATAGTATTCCAGTTAATAAATGAAGAAGGAATAACAAAATTAGAATATAATCATTTTTACGTTCTCTTAAATGAACTGACTCCCGACATTCCTCATCAACAACTATGAATATCAGAATAGTTTAGCAAAAGTAAAAAGCAAAGGAGGGCTGAAGTGGTGGCTCGGCGGTTATGGCGCCTGCCTAGCATGCGTGAGGATGCAGGTTCAAAACCCAGCACCATGTACACAACAGAGTGTTGGAGCAACAAAAGCCACATGAAAAACTAAACAAAACTGATCTTCTCTTTTCTCTCACTGTCCCTCTATTAAAAAAAAAAAAAAAAAAGGCAAATGAAAGCCAGGTGCAGTGGCACACGCCTATAATCCCAGTGATTTGGGAGGATTCCAAGTTCAA
>PVKS010013355.1:0-51053 GCA_004027875.1 Aplodontia rufa | reverse complement strand
CCCATATTCCCACTCTCCAATCTCCTAGGAGTTCTTCCTACACCCTCTCCCCTCCCCATCCCCCTCCCTACGCCTCCTAGAAACCTAGAGAGCCATCCCCCTATTGCGCTGAGAATCACAAAATTTGAAGTTATTGTTAGCTTAGACATCTAACATACTGCTTCCCCATGTATTCTAGCTTCCACAGATGAGAGATACCATTTGGCCCTTGAGTCTCTGAGATTGGGATACTTCACTGAGCATAATTCCTTCCATCTCCATCCATTTGGCTGCAAAAGCCATAATATCGTCTTCTCTAATGGCCGAGTAGAATTCCATTGTGTTTAAGTACCAAAGTTTTTGTATCCACTCATCGAGTGAGGGGCATCTGGGTTGGTTCCATAGTCTAGCTATAGTAAATTGAGCTGCTATAAACACTGATGAAGCCATATCACTATAATATGCTGATTCTAACTCTTTTGGGAAAATACCCAGGAGTGGGATAGCTGCGTCATAGGTGGTTCCATCCTTAGTTTTCTGAGGATTCTCCACACTGCTTTCCATAGTGGCTGAACCAGTTTGCAGTCCCACCAGCAGTGTAACAGTGTTCCTCTTTTCCCACAGCCCCTCCAGCACCTGTTATTGTTAGAATTTTTCATTTTTTCCACTCTAACAGGAGTGAGGTGGTATCTCATTGAAGTTTTGATTTGCATTTCCCTTATAGCTAAAGATGTAGAATATTTTCTCATATATTTATGGGCTTTCTGGACTTCCACTGGAGAGAAGTTTCTTTTAAGTTCCTTAGCCCATTTATTGACTGGATTATTTGTGAGTTTGGTGTTTAGTTTCTTTAGTTCCCTGTATATTCTGGATATTTGCCCTCTGTCCGAGGTGTAGCAGGCAAAGGTTTTCTCCCATTCTGTAGATTCTCTCTTGATGCATTTGACTAGATCTTTCCTGCTAAACTGTTTGAACTACACTGTCAGACATCAGAGTACAATACCTATTCAAAGCCAATGTCCATACAGATGCAGTCTGAAAACGTTATCACCTATACAGAATTCTGTTTTTCCACTTACATAAAAAGAGGTATACAAATAATTTTTTGACTCTACTGTGGGTATATGTGCCTATATGTACTCTGAACCTAGAAATTCTGGTTTTAAAAAACAAGACTTTGGTTTTTCAGCTTGATTTAATTCCTAAGGATTACAGTTCTGAATATAAGGTAAGGCTGTCTTCCCAATAATTCATTACTCTCGATTCATTTTGGCCTCGTTGCATAAAACAAGTACCTTGTCCTGAATGACAACATTGAACATGTTAAAGCAAGTGAGCCAATCCATAGTCACAACTAACACTTTCCTAATACTTGTACACTCACAAGCAATACCAGGAACGCAGGACCACACAAATCCATAACACCAAAGGAGGGGGTTGGGGATGTAGCTCAGTGGCAGAGCGTGCATAGCATGTATAAGGTCCCAGGTTGAATGCCCAGGACCAAAAAGGGGGAAAGGTGTGGTAAGGAAGAAACCACCTGGCTTCCCTTTTCCTCTGCATCCTGGACAGGTCAGAAAGATTTCAGCTTCCACAGGTTTGCACTGGCCCAGTCCAGGACAGCAATTTCCTCCTGTCCCTGGGCCCTAGCAGCCTGTACAGACCCCTTTTAGAATCAGTTTCCACGTCCCACCCAGGCTTTCCATGAAAAAAGATTGGGAACGTCTTAACTATCCTAAAGCCACAATTTTCAGATAATTATCTACTCTGTCCTTATTCTCAAATTACCTTTGCTTTTGTCCAAACTGATATTTTCCATGTAAGTACATTGGGACAATGTGGTGATTTTTATACTAACTTGAGAAATGCAAAACAACTTTAAGATTTTTAAGAATAATCTACTGCAAAAATAACAGATTCCAACACCAATTATAAGTATTTGGATTCCACAATATTCCTTTACATTAGTTAATAAAATCTAGTCTAACCCATAAGTCAGAAATTCATAAAACACATAAAACTGAAAATACAATACCTTCACAAATGAAACTTGAGGGTGTTCTTTAGCTAACTCTGCCATTACATCATTCATCTGTGTGCACTGTGGAGCCCATGGTGCCCAGAAGTGGACTACAAGGAGGGACCTGTAAAGAAATGAACTTTTTAAAAATATTAACTTTGAAAATCAGCAAACGCTGTTATAAATCCATTCTCCTACCAAAACAAAATCTTTAAAAGAACTGCCTGAATTATTTTGTACTGCTAGGATTTTGCTGTACTAAGCGAACCGAAATACAAGAACATTGTGCTAGGCCTTGAAACTGTTGCATGAATTTTCAAGTTAATGATTATTTAAGTCAAGAAACAGCCCATGGGGGGTAAAAAAGCCCATGTAAAGTGGTTCTGAATATCTGTCTTAACTAACAGACATGTAAATCAACTATATTTTCAGACACCTGAGGAATTTCTGTATTAGACATACAATGCTTGTGAAAAATTGTTGGAGACATATTACTATTAACATATTTACTTTTTAAACATGGTATTGTGACAAAGGGGCATAACTGCAACCATAAGAAAGGCAATAAAATGTTAAAAGTGAAAAAACAGCCAAAAACCAGGAAAAAAAGTCTTTTAAAAAATAACCTTTTATAGTTTTTATATTATGCCACAAATTATTTTCTAAGCAGTTTAGGATAAACAAATAGTTTAGGATAAAATAGTATAACAAATAGTGAACTAATAAGTTATTGACTAAATTCTTAGGAACCTTAGGTCCTTTGAAAGAACCAAGGACAAGCAAAGTGAGACAGCGGCAAGAGCTGATAAAGTGCACAGGTGAGAGAGCAGCCCCCACACAGTGAGGAAAGTGCACAGGTGAGAGAGCAGCCCCCACACAGTGAGGAAAGTGCACAGGTGAGAGCAGCCCCCACACAGTGAGGAAAGAGGAAGGAAGCACAGGAGGGAAAGGAGGGTTTCAGAGGCAGGCTTTGGTGAAGGCTGAAGCACCAGACAAGTCCAAGGCTGACTCCAGCTCTGACTAGAGAAGGATAGTTGTAGTCAGCGTTGTCCTTGAACCCGAGCACAAAGCTGTCAGCCTGGGAGGAGAGAAGTCCAGTTTGGGCTGTCAGTGAAGATGTCTGCACCTGACCTACAGACCTGTGAACCAAGAAATGCAGAGCCACACCATGTTGCTGAGGAGACAGATGCGACCCAAGATCAATCCTCAGGGGCTCATCAACATTAAGCAGCCCAGGTGGAGAAGGAAAAGAGGCCTAAGAGTATGGCAAGGTTCTAGGGTCTCCGAGAAATCAAAGGTGTCAAGAAGAGTGGCTGGGGACGTAGCTCACAGTAGGGCATGTGCCTCCCACATTCAAGTCCCTGGGATCAAAGCCCACCACCACAAAAAAACAAAAAAGCCGTGACAACCATAAATGCAGCACGAAAGGGCAGCTAACATTAATGATAATTGCTATCATTAATGAGCTAATGGAATCACATGTCAGACAGCAGCACGGAGGACTAAAGGTGAGAAAGTAGAGACTGCTAGACATCTACTTCAAGAGATTGACAGTATGCAGAAGAAAACGATGGGACCAAGGAATCAGCTTCTTAAGAAAATTTCTTAATAAGGACAGCTTCACATGCTTAGTTTGTGCATGGTCAGTACAAATGGGGAGGGAATGTCGATGACCTGAGAGACAGCTGAGGATGCAGTTTCCAAAGGAGGAGGAAAAGGGCCTCTAGCAGAAAGTGGGAGTGTCCAGTCAGTCAAGGAATTAAGAATGGGTAAAGGTACCTGCGCGGTGGGGAGTGAGATCAGGCAGCTGCTACTTAAAAGTTCTTTTCACTCAGGTACAAAGCAAGGTCATCTGCTTAAACAAAGGGAAGACAGGAATCACAGGTAGGACTGATGAAGAAGGGAGAGCTGTCAAGGGCACACAAAAGTAGGGGCTCCAAAGGACAGCCCACCTAAGAAAGCAAAGAACATATGTGGGGGCCCCCAGCCAGTGGGTCATGTTCTGTATCCAGGAGATAGAAGCAGGAGAGGAGGGCGAGCAAGTGTTCCATCTGTGTTTTTTTTTATTTTTGTACTGGGGATTGAACCCAGGGACACTTGAAACACATAGGAAGGAATATTAACACCTGTTTAAAATGATGCAAGTATTGACCAACCATAAAGGTCAGCTCCAGGACTAAAGAGTTGATAATTAAAAAGGATAGGACATTGGGGCTGAAGCGGTGGCTCAGTGGTTTCAGCACTTGCCACGAGGACCCAGGTTCAAACCCCAGCACCACTCACAACTAAGTGTTGGAGCAATGAAGGCCATGTGTAAAACTAAATAAAGTTGTTTCTTTCTTTCTTTCTCTATCTCTCTCACTGTCCCTCTCTTTAAAAAAAAAAAAAAAAGGACAGAACATGAGAAAATCTCAGCCATGTTGATTTAGTATTACAATTTTCATGTTGACATGACCCATCAAGAAGGTCTTCTTAAAAAGACTTGACAACCTGTCCAACATTGAGGGTACTAAAATATCCCATATTTGTTATTCTTGAGTGTGATAGGCTATAAACAAATATAATGCATTCTTGCTTAGACGGGTGCCACAAATTGATAATCAGGCAGATCCATCTACTCTAAAAATGACCTGAAATAAACTGCTTGAAGAAATTATATCCCAAAAATCTAAGGCAGGGATTTTGAAACTGTCGCCAGTACTTCCATAATTCAAGTGGAAATAAAAGAAGCCAAATGTAAGAAGAATCAAGCTTCAGAAGAAATAAGGTGTCCTTGCTGGACAGTGGAGGAATCACAAAACATGAAAATACTTAAATAAAAATGTATGACGGGCTGGAGCGGTGTCTCAGTGGTATCACGCTTACCCGGCATGCGTGTGGACCCAGGTTCGAACCCCAGCACATGCACAATAAAGTGTCGGAGCAATGAAAACCAGATGAAAAAAATAAGTAAAACTGATTCTTTCTCTCTTTAAAAATACAATCAGTAAAAACGGATGATAGTGAAGGGAGGGAGGGCAGAAACTGAACAATTCTTTTAAATAAAGTCTATGAACATGAAAAAACTAATTTATAAAGACAGAAAGCAAATCAGAGTTTACAGAAAGGGACTAAGAGAACTCCTGGGATTCTATTTTCCTATTTTGAATGGTGATTACTGATATGTATACAAGTGTTGAAATTCATCACATGTGACAATCAAGATCTGTGCATTTCTTTTTAAGTGATATCTCAAATTTTTAAACTGACAAATGGATTTCTAAAACTGCAACATTCAGTGATTAAAAAAAAAAAAAAAGATGGTGAGAAGAGCACTTCCATATCCTGCTGGTAAAAACTGAGACCTTCTAGAAATTTCACACACATAGCAGCTATCTATCCCAAGGAAACAATGAAAAAGACAAAGATTTATGAATACAGGTATTTTCCATTACATTACAACACAGCAAGTAATTTGAAATCTAATGATCGATATCATAGTTTTTTAATGGTTATAACAAAATTTTAAAGCCATTAAAAATCAAGTTTTCAAGGAATTTTTAATTCAATGGGCAAAAGATCACAATCTGATTACATTTTTAAAAAAATTAAAATAGGTAACTAGCTTTGTGATAGTATAAACCCACATGTGTAAAGGAAAAAAAAAAGAGAGAGAGAAAATAAAGGAGTATATGCATATAAACCCCAATTCAAGTTTCAGCTCCATTTCTCCATCATGGTTCTGAAGAGAAACTGAACTTCCCTGCACATGAGTGGACAGCACCACTGACATGCTAGGATGTTAAGAGCAAATAAAAATATAAAAATGCCTTGGTAATACTAAAGTGTGATCGTAATGTTAGTGGTTGTTACCCACAATAGTCACATATTCTGACGCTTAATTTCCATTACCAATTAAGCATAATGGCCAAC
The DNA here is from genome assembly GCA_004027875.1 of Aplodontia rufa. Taxonomy (NCBI): domain Eukaryota; kingdom Metazoa; phylum Chordata; class Mammalia; order Rodentia; family Aplodontiidae; genus Aplodontia; species Aplodontia rufa. Next base: position 45,142 of record PVKS010013355.1, on the reverse strand, counting down.
ATTATATGGACATAGTCCCGAAACAATATAAATGATGCCATCCTCTTCTGGATTACCACAGGATTCTCTCCAATTCATGGACAGCCCAATATTCCTAGTGCATTGCTTGAGGAAAACATTTAGTGAAAAGTCAGAATGAAATCCTCACTAATGTGATTTTAGACTACATAATGAACCTTAGTTCTTCATCAGTGAAAGAATTGTTTTCCTATTTTTACAGTGTTCTGCTACTTCAGATTTTCACCTGTAGTTAACATTAACTACCATTTACTAAACACTATAAAGCCAGACTCAAGTATTTTACAAAATGGGAAAAACCTCTTAATTACTCTGCAAACATGTAAACATTCCCACCGTATAGTCCAGTTGAAGTTTCCACAAATTTACATCTGATTGGCATTAGCCAACAAAGAATTTTCAATTCACATCAAATTTTAAAATTTTAAACCAATGAGTTGGTGGGGCTGGAGCAGTGTCTCAGTGGTAAGGCACTTGCCTGGCATGTGGATGACCTGAGTTCGAACCCCAGCCCCACATACACAACTAAGTGTGGGAAAGATAAGAGTCCAGATGAAAGAGTAAATAAAACTGATTCTCTTAAAAAAAAAAAAAAAAAAAGTAAGGCAATGCCTTAGAAAGCAGGTGGAAATGTCACACGGAGTACTATTTAATGTTCTTAAACGCTTCCACTCCAGCAAAAAGCAGCAGAGGGTCCGTCCCGGACGCCAGGCTTCGTTTTCCACGTGACCCTGGAAGGGCATACCGTCTCCAGGGTCATCTCCAGGGCAGACCAGAGGCGAAAACACGTCCAGCTGCATCTGAACTTTTACCCACTAAGGATCGTTTAAACCAGGCACGTTAAGCACACACACAAGACTGGTCGTGACGGTAATAAGTTCAAAGCACTAATCAAGGGCAGGTCCACACAAGTCCTCTGGCGTCCTCCCTAGCCGTGCTGCCTGAACCTGTGTGCATCAGAACCCAGCCTCCACCAGTGAGCCAAATGCAAACCGCAGGTCCACTTGAAGCAAGAACCCAGACAAGTTTGCTTTTGGTGCTGGGGGTGGAACCCGGGGCCTCCTCGAGCAGGCTCAGCACCTGCGCGGCCACCGAGCCACACCCCCAGCCCCCCAAGAGCTGCAGGGCCTGGCAGAATTCCTCACCAGCCGGCCGCCGCCCGCTGCGACCTGGGGCCGACAGTGACCGCGTGCTTCCCGCACTCAGGCACTGAGCCCTGGGGCTCGGTTCTCCCGCCGCTACGGAGGCAGCCGGGCCACCCCGGCAGCTCCGCCGAGAGCTCCCCGCGCTCGCAGTTCGCTCCAGGCCGAGACGCACGTGCACGGGGCGGCCCCTTGCCAAGCCGGGCGGCGGAACTGCAACGGGCGGATAAGCCCGCGGCCGCTCGGAGACCCCGCGGCCGACGCGCCCTTCTCCGGCAGCGGGGAGCTCGGCCGGGGTCTCCGCCCACCACCCCGCGCCGCTGAGTCGCCGCCCCACCCGGCTCGGGCCGCCAGCTCGCTGCGCCGGGCGGAGCCGGCTCCGGGACTGCGGGGCTCCGGGGCTGCCGCTGGCCGGGCCCGAGGCCCAGGCCCGCCAGGCGCCACGGCGCCGCTCTCCCCGCGGCCCGGCCTCCTCCCGCCGTCGCCCCGCTTACTTAGCTCTGAGGCGCAGCAGCTCCTCAAACTGCCCGGCCGAGCCGACCTCCACCACCGCCGCCGCCGCCTCGGCCGCCCCAGCCGCCGCCGCCGCCATGCTGCCGCCGCCAGCCAGGAGCAGTGGAGCGCGGGCGGCTCGATGGGGCGGGGGTGGGCGCCGCGGCGCCTGCGCGAAGGGAAGCCCCGCCCCGACGGCCAGGTCCCGCCCACGGCGCGCGGGACCCGGAAGCCCGGAGGCGGGGCGGCAGCGCCGGGCTCTGCTGCTAGGCTGCGGACCTTCCAGGCACCAACTGCAACCTTCCGGCAGGCCCCGGTCTGAGGTAGCGAGAAGTGTCTGACGTGTGAGTGGAGGTGAATTTCAACATTAGCACGCGGGAATCTGTCGGCGAGCAAATTGCATCAAGGTGGGGATGAACTGGGAAGTCTAGAACAGGGGTGGCGGTCTCCGAACCTCAACACTGCCAAGGGTGCAGCTGCGTCCTGCAACACCCCATGCCTCCGCGCGCCACCTCCTCGGCGGAGGCCTGCGATCTTAGTGCAGCAGAACCTGGGTGGCCCCTCTGCCCCTGAGCACCAGTAAGCACTTTTCCAGGACGCCTGCCTCCCTCCCACTCAGATCTGGCCTCCAAGCACCTTACCCTAGGAGTTCCCTGACCTCCCTTGGTCCCCCTGGCCTCCCGCGGAGGTGGTCTCCAGGTGCACTGTCTTTCCGTGCTTCCCACACACTCTTGGCCTGGATAGTTTCTTCTATGCTCCTAGCTTCTTCAAACTCCAAGGAAACCTCAACAGCCGTCCCAGAACCCTTCCTTGCTCCCAGCTTCCATCTGCTTTGGGGAGGGAGCTGTCTCTTGTAGGATGTCCCAGAAACATCAGGTCTTCAGTTCCATCTCACCCACGGTGGCTCCAGCCCAAGCAGTTCAGGGCTCCTCTTGGCAGGTCCTTCTGCTCTGGCTGGGCTGAGTCGGAGCACTATGGAGCCTTGTCTACTGGTTGGGTATCCCAAGGCCACCTACCTGTGCTTGCTTCTACCATGGATATGTTCATGTCCTAAACTGTGCTTGTCTCCTCCGGGGACTTTGTTCTCAGGGAGGACTGAGCCCAGGCTCACTCCAAAGGTCCTGCATTGGAGTCAGCCACAGATCCATGCTCCCTGCCACCAGATGGTGGAGAACCTAGCTCACCAGATTTCAAACACTTTGTACAAAAAAAAGTAATGCAATGTATCACTAATAATTTTGTAACAAGTACATGTTGAAATATGACACTTTGAATATATTGGGCTCTGAACTATATTAAATTTATCTCTTTTTACCTCTGATTACTAGGACATTTTAAGTCATAGACAACTCTCAGATGTGGCTTACTTTGTGTTTGGCAGTACTGTTCTGGTGTTTAAAAGCAGCCATAGGAGCCCTGTTTAAATGTGTGCCTCGTTTTGAGAAATAGATGTTACTGAAAATATCAATTACATTATTCAAAATGCAGCAAGAGAATCTATGAGGATCTGTTTTGTTTCTTGGCTTTGATGGTAGATACACACCCAACTATGATATAAGATTGTATAGAAAGAAATGCACAAAAGTTCACATAAAATGGGAAATCTGAAAAAGGCAGTGGATTTTATGCTAATGTTGCAATTTTGTAAATGTTACCATGGGAAAAGTATATACAGAACCTCTAGGTATTTCTTAACAACTGCATATGAATGTACAGTTAACTTAAAATAAAAACGTTGTTTATAGAAAACAAAGTGTAAATAAAAGCTTAGATACTACTATGGAGAGGAATGCTATTGGATGGGTGGTAATCATGTTGTAAAAACAGGATCCTACTCGCGTAACTTTTTTTTTTTTTTTAAAGAGAGAGGGACAGTGAGAGAGAATCAATTTTATTTAGTTTTTCATGTGGCCTTTGTTGCTCTGACACTTTGTTGTGTATGTGAGTTGGAGTTCAAACCCAGGTCCTGGTGCATGCCAGGCAAGCACCATAACCCCTAAGCCACCTCTCCAACCCCTCTGGTTACCATTTTTAAGCATAGAATTATATGTAAATAAAATATATAATTAAATGGCTGATGTGGCATAGATAAAGGTCTCCAGAAGAATGGTCCTCAAGTATTAGGGGAGCTTGCCCACAGAAAGTGAGACAGACTGCTTCTACTTCAAAAAGCATGGATAGCCTTTGTGATTTACAAATAATGAAATTGTGATGGAGGAAGGAAATGCGGTGAGTATTCTCCCCGAATAAAAAGGAGTAAGCATTCCTCTAACATGACTTTTATAAAGCCTGATTTTTCCTATAAATGAAGTTTGCTAAACATAGCATACACCAGCTGCGGAGCAGTCTACGTACTTCTTTATTTTTGTTCACTTTGTGTGTAACTTTATTCAGATTTTATGAACCATCAGCTTTGTCCCGGTGGGCATATGCTCACTCATATCTTGGCTGGAGAGGTGATGGAACTGACACCCTGGTGGCTTCAAGGCAAACAGCAGGGCAGCTACCGGAAGAACAGAATTTCTATGCAGCTGAAACAAGTCCATAGCATGCAGGAAAATGCACCACTGCCTTTTCCTCATTGCGTTGGTCAGTTTTGCAGCACTGACCAAAAGACCTGACCAGAACAACGTAGTGGAGAAGTTCATCTTGGCTCAGGGCTTCAGAGGATCAGTCTAGACTGGGCCTGACCTGAGATGTGGGAAGGGCCTGGCACCAACAAGGGAGAGAGCCAGGCTCCCTACTTGGAGAAAACTGCCTGAGGGGCCAATCCTGCCCCGCCCTCTTGCAGTTGCCACTACTGCTATCAGCTGGCCTAGGGGGCAGCAGAGGACCTCTTGGCTTTAAAATGCACTGAGGCATTTGAGGAGCTGACACTCCCAAGTTAGGAATGTATACAGATACACTTCCAAAATGCCTGCCCAGTATCTCTGTTCCCCACTCAGGATTCCTCGAGCTCATGATCTGTGCACCATCACTGCCTAACCCCAGCTCATACCTAAGGAACCCACCCAGACACAGCAGGGCAGTGCCACAAGCTCTTCCCACCCACTGCTGCTCTGGAGTCTTCTTCTCCCTCTGAGCATGCTAAGCCCAGGGGGGTTAGCTGTTTCAGAACACCATGGACCTGGCTTCCTTTATATCCTGTTAGTACTCAGAAGCTCAAACACACAGGAGAGCAAGAGACTGGGCAGATTTAGGTCCTCGTCCCTGCATGTTCATCCTGGGCACTGACATTCTGCTGACCCCATGTATAAACATTATTCAGCCGTGCCTTTCCCCTCCTTGGGAGGTCCCACATGGCACCTGCCCAGGTAGCCAGCCCTGCCTGATGAGGAATGGCTCTACCAGCCCAGCACCCTCCAAAAGGCTGCAGTCAGGAAAATCAAGCTGCCCAAGGGTGCTGGGTGGCACTTAAGGGGCCAGAGCATCAGAACCAGGACCTGAGGCCCAGGGGCTGAAGTCCTGGCCTGAGAAAGCCCAAGCTGTAGTGGGGAAGGCAGGTGAAGGGTTCCACGTCGTGTCTGGAAATTGAATTGAAGGTAGACATTTGGCGTGATTATTTTGCTGATGATGAGGACCAATATGTGCTGCTCCTGAACAGGTGAAGTAGTACTGAACCATGAACTTCTGGTGTGTCATTCATCCCTGTGGCTGCGTGTTACCCAGTGGGCACAGAGGCCTGATACTATGGGGACACAAGCAACCTGTCACGTAGAGGAATGCTTAGCTTGAATGAAGGCCTTGGGGGTCTCTGTAAGCCCCACCGAAAAGCAGAGAAGCACAAAGGGGTGCTGGAGGGAAAGAAGGAGAAGGCAAGGCATGTTGTCATTCAAGTAAAATAGCCAACATTTCCCTTCTTTAAAGACTCTTAAATTCCAATTACTCCGCCCCCAAAGACCAGTGGAGAATAACCCCAACTGGAGGGAATTAATTTCCTTAGGAGTTTCGCTGGTACAAGATTAATGGAGCCCCCTGCAGAGAACGAGTAGAGCTGTAAGTACCGCAGATTTGCACCTGAAGGATACATATTTTAATTTCAGTTCTCAAGCTGCGATAACATCTTCTGAGCTACTATAAAAGCATAAATGAGTCCCAGCACGTTACTGAGAACTTGTTCACACAGAGCTCCCTAGGGGGAGCCCCTGCCCACCTGGCCCAGCAGGAGACTCATCCCTGGTGCTGCCTGCTTGGGCTTTGGGCTGTGGGGTGGCTGAAGACGTAGTGACCATGGCCTGGGTGCAGGACTGGGAATGACCAAATGTGCCTCCCCACGAACCCCAGACCTGCCCACTTCAAGCTGACCCAGTCTAGAGCAGAATCCCTGGATGGGAGTCTCCTAAGTTGACCTTTGTCCAAGACCCCAGCCCCCAACCCTGCTACCTGCCTGGCATGACCCTACCTCTGGGATAACCAGCCTGGACCCACAATGGAGGAACCCAAACATGTGTGGTCTCCCACCTCCCACCACCCTCCATTGCCAGAGTCCTGCAGGGAATTTCCCCCCCTCTGTTCATCAGCTTCTCTGGTCCCAAGGATGGGACTTGGAAAGAATGTCTCACTAAACCACTGAAATGCACTGGACACTGCCCCAACCAAGCAATCATCCCCTTTCTCATCCTTGGTCCAAGGGCCACCTGGCAATTGGGACCCTCCGCCTGCCATTCTGATAACCAAGGACCAATCTGTGGCCTGGAGAGAGGAGTGGGAAGCCTTGCATCCTCTAATCTTTAGACGTGGGGACCTCAATCTGGGGACAAGTCAGTCAATTTCCTGTGCTCTCTTCCTTACCAAAAGCTGTTTTTATTGGGAGAACCTGATGTGTGTGCTTGCTGTAAAGCTTGTTTATTCTGTCATAGCTAGATTTTTATTGGTTGTATTTTTGCTGCACTTGCTTGAAAAAATAATTATTTTCAAAGAAAAAAAGAATTACACATCCAGTAAACTGAATAAGACTCACTGTTTATTAGGGACCTCTGACAGCTCCTCAAACGTGAACAAAGATTTCCAAGCAGAGAATGGACAATTTATGTGCAAGTTTATTTGTAAAACAGATTTCAAGACATACTTCATCTTGACTCTGCCAATAAAAATACATTCCATTTCTTTTCAGCAGTATGTGCTATCTGATGGCTTCACAGTAATCTGGTTTCTCCTAAGAAGACAAGACTGGCTGGACAGGCATGTGCCCACTAACCTAATCTAGTTCCAGCTTTGGGTTCAACCTTGTGGGACTGCTCTACAGACGAACAAAAAGCTGTGATCCTGTCCCCTAAAGTCCCATGAGGCACTCATTAGAAAGAATGAGAAATGTTCACAAATCTTAACCTAATTGCGGCAGTTTCTGAAAATTCTTCAGTAAAAATAACTTTAAACATGTTTTTAATTGTTTACAATTTATTAGGGAAAAAAAAAAAAACCACTCATCTTAGGAGTTGACCGCCCATTTTCTCTTCCTGAGTATTCTCTCCCCAGCGAGGACCAGGCAGGGGCTGGGCGTAGTTGCAGAGCAACTTTCAGGCTGCAGGTGGCATCAGCCGCCTCTCCAGGCTGGGAAAGGAGCTGCCTTTGTTAAGTGGGTTTCTTTATTCACCCTAGAGAGATCACAGCTGAGAAGGACACTCACAGATGCTGTCTCCTTGCAGGCTCTGCTGAGCCACCCAGAACACCTGCTTCTTCTCCAACCTCCAAACCTTTACCACCTTCCCCAGGCCTTCTTATTCCAACCAGCTGTGCATTTGAGAGCCTATAAATGTCACTAAATGTGGACTGTGCTTATGAAAGCACGCTCCTGCCAAGCAGACAGAGGAGGGAGGGAGGGAGGGAAGAGTTCTGCACAGGATCATCTCTACACACCCAGGGCCAGGCCCCCTAGCAGTCACCCCAGACTCACATCCATGACAGTTCACTGCCCTGGTAGCCCGTGTCCTCTCTCCCCTTTGAATCAAAGTGTTTTATAAGTGTATGCATGCGTTTATTCTCCAAGTCCGTTGGTAGTCAATTTTCTCCTCTTGTTTGTAATTCTTATTTCCTATCTAAAAAAGTAAGGACACAGATGAGCTTGCCTTAGGTTGCAAACAAGACCACTTGTAAAATCAGAAGTAATTCCTTACGGATCTAAGAAGTTCAGCCAGTCATACTCAGGCTACCTGACTCCAACACCTACATCTTTGCCTGGGCTGCCTCTGCTGGGTGCACAGGCACCATAGCCCACTGAGCTGGGTCCTCTTTTACAGACTGCTTTGGCATGGATACCATTCCCAGAAAGGACCTCTGGAGTAGCCTGCAGACTCCAAGCGGAAGGGGTTCCAGGTAGAGCCCAGAGAAACATAACCCTTAGAAACATGGCTCCTCTCGGGCCAGAGGACAGGTTAAATAGCTGGTGCTGACACATGACAATGCCAGCATAGCCTGAAAAGCTAATGAAATGTAGCAAAATCATTGACCACAGCCAAACTTCCTGCAATGTCTGCCCCACCCACAGGGCTTCCGCCCCATTCTCTGTCCTCAAAAATAGAAGAGGTTTTCCCCGGGGTAGGAAAATGAACACAGACACTTGTCATGGACCTCCTCATCCCACCCCTCCTCATCCCACCGTGAGCTCAGTGGCAGTATGCTGCTCCAACCAAAGTAGGGACAGATCTGGGAGGTGGGAACCAGGAAGGGCCCCTGGGGATGTGACCCATCTGGGCTTGCTCCACCCTCTGAAGGCACTCACCAATGGGAGGGGCTTCACACTGAGCCTCTAGCTGCCATTTAAATGGCTGGGATGCTTTTTCTGTAAAAACATGGCTGGCTTCAAGTTCCTTCTTCTGGGTCAAAACAAAAAAAGACAGGAAAAAGCAACGCACTGAATTGTAAGGGACACAGACCCCATGACCCTAGAATCTGTCTAGATAAGTGGGTATTAATATTCTCATGACAAAGTCACTAATTTGATGAAAGCAAGACTGTCGGACTCAGTGAAGAGCCTACATTTGGGTCAGTGTCATTACTTGATCCTTCATGTGAAATACCTCATCAGAAGAAATGCTTCATTCAAATGTTTTGGTGGCTTCCTTATCTTTGCACTTTCCAACTATGATATGTCCTTTTTTCCAGCATTGGTTGAAATGGTTGAGAAATGAATAACAGGAGACAACAAAGGAGAGACAGTCACCTTCCTAGGATGAGGCAGATCAGCCAGACCCCTTAGTGGGTGGTCCTTTCCTCCATGGAGAGGAAGGAGAGCAGTGCCCTGCCCTGCAGAGACAGGACAGTGAGGACTCTGCCAGCCGGACTCCATCAGCGTCTGGTGCAAGCAAGTGGCAGCTGGCGTGGGGGCTGCAGGCATGAGCCAAAGGGCTGCCAGCAGCCACGAGGGGTAGGGGTGTCAGCGGCCTGCTGCCCAGCCCACCCTCCATGTGGGAGCCCCAGCACCCTGCCTCCTGAACCACCGTGTGTTGTTCCTATTGTCACAAGTGCTTCAGCCTTATTCCCAGACTGGTGGGCACCAAGAGCGATGCTATCGTGAATTTGGTGGAAATCTTTATCTTCTAGTTTCCATACACTTTACATCACTGCATCACAGTGACACCAGAGGAGACCAGATTCCCTCTTGGGGAGAGATTCACAGATGTATTCCTGGCCACATAGTTCTCTCCCCTCCTGAATCAGGTTATTATTATAGCATTCCTTACCCAGGCCTGAGTTCTTACTGGCTGTAACTGTGTTTACCCTACAGAAACATGTCCTTTTATGATGGGATATAAATATTAAATAACAACACTCTGGAATGAGTACCTGGCCACTAACACAGTTGGATGAAGTGGAATTCTAAATGAATCTGAAGTCCTAATCTTAACCCTAAATGAAATGTTCTATTTTAAAAGATACTGATAAACATCTTTAACACTATTTAGCAATCCCTTTGGAGGGGGCTGACCTCTTACTTACAGAGAAGGTGGTATGTGAGTTTGCATGTCTTTGCTTTTGTTTTATAATTTCAAATAGTCAGGAAATATTGCATTCACTGGCAATCAATTTATTTTGATTGATAAAAAGGGGTTAATAAAAACTCCCTTAGAAATAAAAAGAAGGTGAAGAGTAATATATCTTTCATGGTGCCTTCTTTCAGCTGTGCATAAAGAGAGCAAGCTTTTTACTTCTCCCCAATAAGTCTTCTCCTCTTATTTTCTATACCTAGTGAGTCATTTATAATCCTTATTATTTCCAACCCACACACTAATGCGGCATCAGTCATATTTCCACATGCTAGGTTTTTTCTCTTTATTATGAGAGCTGAAAGGCAAAACCACCCTCTAATTTATATGAAAACACAGGCCAAAAATGGATTATCAAACATAACCAATGTGACTTCATACACTTGAAAATAAAAAAATAAGATGAAATATAAAATACATTAAAATTTCAATCTATTGTTAAAACAAAGAGTAACAGAAAGTACACTGGTGGGTGGCATTTAGCAAACATTACCAGGATATTAGAAGCAGGAACAGATTAAAATGAGATACAATTAATGAGTTATGTTGAAATGTGATGCTGTCAATTTTGAAAGGCACATTTGTGGAGGATTAATTTTTTTTTTTTATCTACAGCACATATGAAGAAAATGCCAAATGAGAGACTATAAAGCCCTTTCCTGCAGTACGTAGCGAGTGTTCACAGCTACGTTAAGGGCTGGATGTGGGCAATGCATTACAGAGTATCCTATCAATCTCTACTTTGCAAGAGGCATAAAGTCTTTGAGTATCGCATACAGGTAGGCCTGTTTTGGGTCATCCTTACAGAGCATACTTACAACTCCAGGGACCTTCCTTACACCACAAGGGTCTGTGTGAAAGTTGAAAACCAGTGCACTGCTATTTCATTATTTTTCCCTCAATTAGGTATTCTAGCTTATTATGAGGCTTGCATTTAGAACAATTTTTTTTCAGGGCTGAGGACCAAACTCAGGGCCTTGAGCATGCTAGGCAAGCGCTCTGCCGCTGAGCTAAATCCCCAACCCCAAGAACAGTGTTGTACTGAGTCTTGCCATAAAATAAACACAGCCTGAGCTAAAATGACATCGGAACAAAACCTTGACCTTCACTAACCGGAGCATGTGGCTGACCTAGGGGCAAGGTCATCCTTCTGCTCTAATCCTTTTAGGATGGAAAATCTGGACTGTGCACAGTGAGAGGGCAGTGCTAACAACCAGGCTAGAGGTGAGGGACAAGAGATGGTGACGCCTGGGTCTCTGGAGCCAATCCTAATGAGCCACTCAAATCTTGTCTTGTGTGTGCAAGTGCGGGAGCCGCTCTTCAGCTGTCTTGATTCGTGTGTGCAGATGTAGTCACAACACAGGAATGGACCCTGGCGGCTGTGTGTTCTCGATGTGCTGTTTTTTCACCTAACATCCCATCTGTACCTGCTCCACCAGAGCCTCCTTGGCCAACCGCCGCCTGAGAGGGGACAGCAGGACAGAGGCACCGTCTTGGAGACCCTCCAGACACCACTCACTGGCCAGCCTGTGCAGAGCACCAGCACTGGTCCCTGCCTGTGCTGGACGCAGGACGCAGAGCTAAACCTCGGATCCCTCAGGCTCGCCAGCAAGCAGAACAGCCTGGTGAAAACCTGTAGACTCTTTGCAGCATGCAGGCCAGGCAGCCAGAGGAGCAGACCTGGAGCCTTCTCCCGAGGGGAGAGACGGGCACTGGCAGGAGGAGAGGGCAGGGATGATGGGTTGAGCACGGGAAAGCCTCGTGTGCGGAGGGATGCTGGTCCTTGGAAGTGCTTGCCAGTTCCAGCAGGTGGAGGCCAGGGAGGATGCAGCCAGTGACCTACAGAGCCTGAGGGAGGTGGAAGCCCTTGATTGCAGGTCGCTGTGCGCAGGCTTTCAGAGTCCAGAATGAAGAACCAACGTACTAGGGAAAGCCACGCCCTGCCCTGCCCTGCCCTCCCCTAGAAGAGCGCCTGGAAGTTCTGGCCTTTTGACTTTGTGGAAGGGGCCTTGCAGCCTAATCAGAAGGCATCATGCGGGACCTGGCAGCCATGCAGCAGCAGAGCAGTAGGAAAGGAGCCAGGGTGGCTTGCATTGTACACAATGGGCAACATCTCCATGCCTCCGTTTCTTTATCTGAATATGAAGATAGACCTGCAGGGTCATTGTGAGGATTAGACGAGATCAAAGATGCCAAATTTACTAGTGAAGTCTCTAGCTCAGACTGCTGTATACCTGGTCCTGGACAGTGGAGAACAAGCATTCTGGGAGGTGGGAGATGGAGGATGTAGAGGATCAAGGATCAATCCTGAAAAAGAAACCACCACACCAAAGGGAGTGCTAGAAAACTAAGAATGGACAATAACAAGAGGACCAGGTGGCCACTTTAGATTAGGTAGGAAAAGGATCCTGTTGGGAGGGGACGTTTCAGTCAAAATCTGAAAAACAAGGACCAGACCAGGTCCAGCACATTATCATGGCAAAAAAACAGTTAACTCCAAAGATAAAAGAGCCCTTTATGTGTCCAGGAAGGGCTGGGGATTTCTTCCAAGAGCGAGAAGGCAGGCAAGCTGCTGCACCAAACACTGTGCGTGCCATCTCCTGCGTCCCCACCAAACACTGTGCGTGCCATTTCCTGCATCCCAGCCGGATGAGCAGAGGTAAAAAATCCTAAGAGAAGCCCTGGAGCTTGAAAGCGGGAAGAGCAGACGCAGTAACTGCAACAATTGCATCAGAACACTGACTGGACCAGTGGCTCAGCGGTTACAGCGCTTGCCTGGCATGCGCGAGGACCTGGGTTCGAACCCCAGCACCACATACACAACGACGCGTCGGAGCAACAAAAGCCATGTGAAAAACTAAGTAAAATTGAATCTCTCTTTCTCTTTCACTGCCCCCCCCCCCAAAAAAAAGCTTACTGGAGGCGCTGGCCACCTTCAGGAGGGAAAAGGGGGTGGGAGGAGGCGGAGCACGAGGAAGAGCCAGCACTGTCCCCTGCAAAGCAGCAGCTGAGAGCTTGCCAGAGCGCTGGCCACTCCAGAGGGACCTCACGTGGAGCAGAAAGCGCTCCGCTGAGGCGGGTGCCACTCTCATCATCCCACTTCGATAAGGCAAAAAAACTATTGAAGCCCTGTGCTCAGGACTAGAGCTCCAGCCACCTTCCTTCTGAGACACCTCCCTTGAAGGGGGTGCAAGATGAGTTAGTGACACATGAAGTTACTTCTATTTGAGGGGTCAATGAATTCTTTATTGTGGTAAAACGTGCGTCACATAAAGTTTGCCATTTTAGCCAGTTTTGTGTGTGCAGTTCAGTAGAGTTAGATATGTTCACAGTGGTGGGCAACTACCACCCCCCCACCTCTACAACAGGTCCTCTCCCCAAACCAGAACCCTCCCCGTGAGACACTGACCCCCAAGTCGCAGCCCTGGGACCCACCATCTTCTGTCCTTGTGAGTCCCACTGCCCTCAGTGCCTCATGTAATGGAGTCAGAGTACCTGACTTTTTAAGAAAGAGGGAGAAAGAGAAAGAGAATTTTATTTCAGTTTTTCATCTGGTTTTTGTTGCTCGGACACTTAGTCATGTATGTGGTGCTGGGGTTCAAACCTGCACCCTCACGCATGCCAGGCAAGCGCAATACTGTGGAGCCAGCGCTCCAGCCCCAGTGTCTGACCTTTTATGAATGGCGTACTTCTCTTCAGTATTCATCCACATTGTGGCATGTCAGCATTTCTTTCCTTTTAAACCCATTGAGTCCCAAGTTTACAATTCTACCTAATTCTTCACTAATATTTCAGTGAAGCTGACACACGAGCAAATGGTCATAAATCCTAATCTAGAACCTATATATTATTTTTCCATATTTTGGGGGCATTTATACATTAATGTACATTAATATTATAATTATTTCACAATTACATATTATACACTATGCATTTTAAATTTTGTATAGGTGTTCCACATCTGGGATGAGAGGACCATTTATACATTAATGTAAATTAATATTATAATTATTTCAAAATTAAGTATTATATACTATGCATTTTAAAGTTTGTATAGGGGTTCCACATCTGAGACAAGGGAACCAAGAGGGTTAAGGCAATAACGTGCCATTGGATGCATGTACTGTGTCTTCTGCACTTGCTCACCCACCAGCGGATGCTGAGGTTTGGATGGTGGCAGATTCTGCTATGGATATGGGTGTTCCTGCTTTCAGGGATTTTTGTGTATACACATGGCTTATGTGGTGATTTTATGTTTAATTAGAGAAAACACATACTGTCTTCAATAGTGGTGGTAGCACTTTACACACAAGGGTTCCTATTTCTTCATATGCTATCTGATACTTTATTTTTATTTTCCTTTTTTTTTTTTTTTTTTTTTTTTTTTTTTTTTTTTTTTTTTTAGTACAAGGAATTGAACCCAGGGACACTTAACCACTGAGTCTCATCCCCAGCCCTTTTTATTTTTTATTTTGAGATGGGGTCTCACTAAGTTGCTTAGGGCATTGCTGAGGCTGGCTTTGAATTTGGCAATCCTCCTGCCTCAGCCTCCCAAGTCACCGGGATTTGTGCCACTGTGCCTGGCCCTTCTTTTTCTTTTGAAGGCCATCCTAACAGACATGAAGTGGTATGTCAAGATGGCTTTGATTTGCATTCCCTAACAACTCATGGTGTCAACCATCTTTTCAGCACTCACTGGCCATTTACATATCTTCTTCGGAGAAAGGCTATTCAAGGTCTTGATTTTTGTTACTGGTAATCTGTAAGCATCTTGTGTTCTGGATATTAGCCTGCCATGAGATACATATTGGTTGCCTTTTCGCCACACTAATAGTATCATTTGATGCAAGAACATTTAAATCTTGATGTTATCTATTTTTTCTTTTGTTAACTGCTGTTCTGGCATCATATGCAAGAATCCAATGATAAGAAGCTTTTCCTATTTTCTTCTAAAAGCTAGTTATTGATTTTAACACACTTAGATAATGAGCGTTTTAATCCACCATTTTGTACATGGCATGTATTAAGTTTTTTAAAATTTAAGACATTAAGAATTTAAATTAATATACTAGGGAAACAATGGAAGTTTAATATACGCTTTGAGGTTAGCTTCAAAATGACTGATGTTTGGTAAATCATGTGCGAAGCTAAACTGCATTTTTTTTTAATTGTTGGGGATCAAACCCGGGGCCCTGCACATGTAAAGCAGGTGCTCACTCACTGAGCTACATTCCCTGACTAAGCAGCACCCTTTTAACTACTAGATCCCGTTCATGGACTGCTTCTTCTCCTCATTACCTGGGGAAATGGCACAAGGACTGGTTCAAGCACCTGCTAGAGAAGACAGCAGGTTCCAAATAGAGCGATCATGGAAACATAAGTGGCGTACTCTAAAATCTGACCTGAAAGATCAGAGGAGAGAGC
Source organism: Aplodontia rufa (assembly GCA_004027875.1). Classification (NCBI taxonomy): domain Eukaryota; kingdom Metazoa; phylum Chordata; class Mammalia; order Rodentia; family Aplodontiidae; genus Aplodontia; species Aplodontia rufa. The sequence goes on along the minus strand of PVKS010013355.1, from coordinate 30,084 downwards.
ACCAAATCCTGTCAAGCCCATGAGATTGCATTTATACCCCAGAAGGGCTCTTGAAATGAACCAATCTGTGTGTCCTGTTCCTGATTTCCTCCAGTTTTGCTCTGCAGTAAAACCCTACCTACCCTCTCTCACTGGCACACCTTTCATTCCGTAGATTAGATGCTGCCTGGTTCACAACTCCCTAGTAAGAACCAATTAGATCTTTGGAAATAAATTTGTTGAAATTTTGTTCTTTTACACATCTGAAAAGTAGCCATATGGGGCTTGAGCAGTGGCTCAGCAGTTACAGTGCTTGCCTGGCACACACAAAGACCTGGATTCAAACCCCAGCACCACGTACACAAGTGACAGAAAAACAAAATCCCAATGAAAAAATAGTTGATTCTTTCTTTCTCACTCTCTTAAAAACAAAACAAAAAAACAAGTAGCCATAGCACAAAGGCTGGGCAACAAAGCAAGTCGTCCAAGCTGAAGAGCAAGACGAGAGCTTTTTTCAGGTAGAGGAAAGCAGCGTGGGTCCCACACAGTGCATTCACTGAACTCCGAAATGCAAACAGTTCTCAAAATCGTTAATATTTTTTTTCCCTCTCATGTTCGATGCAAGCTTGTTTGAACTGCTGAGACTATAATCTTTAAATGTCCCACTCGGTAAGTATTTGTGAACAGTCACATATTTGTGTTGTAGACCTGTTGGTTGTAGGGTGCTGGCCCAGATCCCATTGGAGGTGTTTCATTAAAACCCAGTACATACACCTCTGCCTCCTTCCCACTTCCTGCCTTTTTTTTTTTTTTTTTAGAGAGAGATTATTTGTTCAGTTTGGTTTTACCTTTATTTATTTGTGTATGTGGTGCTGGGTCCTCCTGCATGCCAGGCAAGTGCTCTCCACCACTAGCCCATACACCACCAGTTAAAAAAATTCAAACATTTCAGAACTCTGAAAACACATTCTTTTGTTTGTTTTGGGGTACCTGAGATTGAACCCAGGGGGTGCTTAACCATGGAGCCATATCCCCAGCCCTTTTTATTTATTTTTAAAGAGGAGAGAGAGAGAGAGAGAGAGAGAGAGAGAGAGAATCAGTTTTTTTATTGAGTTTTTCACATGGCTTTCCTTGCTCTGACATTTAGGTGTGTAAGTAGGTTGCTAGAGTTTGAACCCGTATACTTGCGCATGCTGGGCAAGCACAGTAAACACCGAGCCACCGCTCCAGCCCTTATTTTTTGAGACTGGGTTTAAGTTGCCTTTTTAGATATTGGGTTGTGAGCAGCAGTCCTAGGACAGGAGTAGGGCTATTTAACAGAGCACTTTGTGTCTGACACAGTTCTCAGTATTTTAAATGTAAACACCTCACTTAGTCCTCACATCCCTCTATCAATCATGATTATTATCTCTTACATTATTATCCCTGAAGTAAATTAGCTCCTAGCTGAAACTCATGTAGCAAGTAGCCCGAGCACGGCTTCGTGCATTTCACCATAATGGTTAAAACCAGGGCATGTGACAACTGGTGGCTTCCACTGCAGCAGAATGGGAGGCCAAGGTGATCCAGGGGCCGGGCAAGGCTCTACAGGCAGTCAGGTGCTTCCAGCCCTGGGTGCTTTCCCACTTTCCACTAGGGTTGTCCCCCTGTGGCTCTCATCGTGACGATCAGGCTAAATCCGCTTTAGGAGCTTAACCTGGGCAACAGCGGGGAAGAAGGCAGCGCAACACGCTAACCCCACCTCCACCAGGAAGGAAGTCGTTCCCAACTCTGCCCCAACTGACTCTACTTCCCCTGGGCCCAAACCCGGTCACAAGCCACCGCCAACCAATCACTAACGAAGGTTTCGCCCCGTTTTAATTCATTAAAAGAGAGCCCTAGATCCGGCGCTGTGATGCAGAACCGTCGAGGGCTCGGTGGTGGCGCGGGGTCAAGGTGCCGGTAGGAGGCTGGGCAGGTGGTGTCAGCAGCAGAGACCGTGGTCCTTGCTGGCCACCGCCGGATAGCGGCCCGGGTCCTGGGCCCTAGCTTCAGTCCGCACAGACCCAGGGCCCCCGCACCTGCGCCCTCCAGCTCCCGGGCTTGCCCTCAAGGTGTCAGCAAGAGTGGCTACCACGCCCTCGCTCCCAGCGCGCAGTCTTCCCTACGCGGAAGTGAGGCGCGTCCGCGGGACCACAACTCCCAGAAACCCTCGCAGCAGTGATAATGCTGATTGGTCCACTGCGCCACCTATCAGTCCACCAAGTTCAGGAAGAGCCGAAGACTGAGCCCAGCGACCAATCACAAGAGAAAGGAGGCGGGCGCTCCTCCTTTCCGTCGCAGGGTTATAGCGGACCCTAAAAGAATGGTCCTTCGCGGCCCACAGCTCATTCTGTGACCCTAGAAGCGTCAAGCCGACCCCTCCGCGAAACAACGAGGTGGAACAGACGGCCAAAAGCCTCCAGACCCTGCCTTCGAGAAGCGGGCCTCCGCTACTCCGCCCAGCCGCCCTCGCCTTGCAGGTCTTCCGCGCTCCTCGCGGGCCACGCCCCCGCGCCTCCTCATAGGCTCCCCCAGAACAAGTGCGAAGGACCATGGGCGTGGCGAGCCGGCCTCGGGTGGGCCTGAGAGGCCGGCTGACGCGGGCCTGAGGCCGCATGGACAGCCTGGCGCTGGGTCGGTGGCGACGGCGGAGGCCGGAGGAGCTGCCGGTTCCGGGGGACGCGGTGAGCCCCGGGGCCTGGGCGTCAGGAACGGGGAGGCACACGCGCCCGCCCCGGCGCCGGGCGCAGCAGAGCCTACGAGGCAGCCAGGCCCTGCAGCCTGCGCGCTTGTGTCGGGGCGGGGCGGGAGCGGGACCATGGGCGGGGCCGCGGCCTCGCTCCGCCCTCCGCGGCGCCTGCGCAGAGATGCGGAAACGGCGCCGCTACCCCGAGTTCTTCTCAGGGCTCCAGACTCGGGGTCCCCAAAGTATGCTTTGGGGACCTCTTGCAAACCTCCGGTGTGCGATGTCTGGATCAGGTGGCCTCCCGCTGCCTGCACTCTGCTGTCCTTAAGTCGCAATGGCACTGGTTCTCGTGCCAGTGCTGCGTGGTTGGAGGGCTCTTGCGGAGGAGACCAGCACAGGCGGGTCCCTGACGGCTGGGACCCAGTGGAGCTGGAAAACCCACTGCTCTAGGGCATCGCGAAGAATACGGAGCCACATAGCAGAACTGACTGACGTCTTTCCCCTATGATGGCAAAGCGGACAGCTCTTATTTCTTTTTTATTTTTTAAAGACATAGGGACAGTGTGTGAGAGAGAGAGAAATAGAGAATCAGTTTTATTTAGTTTTTCATGTGGCTTTCGATGCTCCAACACTTCGTTGTGTACGTGGGCTGGGGTTTGAAGCCGCGTCCTTGTGCATGCCAGACAAGCGCTGTAACTGCCGAGCCACTGCTCCAGCCCCCAGCTCTTATTTCTTGACCTCACTTTGTAGTTCTTTTCTAAGAGCAGCAAGGAGCAGCCGAAGTGCTGGGTCTGTTTCTTCAGATAATGCAGGCAACCTTCTTTTCAGAGTTTTTATAGTATTGCAAGAGTGACTAGAGGGTTTGGGGTAGTTCCCTAGGCCCAGGGCTGGCTCCCCAGTTCCCTCTCCACATGAGCGACTAGGGGCTTGGGTATAGTCCAGTGGTAAGCTGCCTGTGTAGTATGCCCAAGGCGTTGGGCTCCGTCCCCAGCGAGACACACGGTGACTAGCTGTCTACCCTGCACGTCTCTTCCCTCACACCCATTGCCTGTGAAGCCTGTACCACCTGTTTCTGTCCCAGCCCACCCCACCTCCAATTGCCTATTATTATATCAGTAGGATATAGAACTCTGGAACAGACCGCAAGCCTCTGTTGTCAACTCTGACAACTTGGAGGTTGGTTCTTCCACACATAGCGGTATGCAGATGAGCAGACCAGGGTGTGGAAACCAGGTTCCCTAAATATGGGTGTAAGGCAGCTGGTACGATGATAAAAAATGGGTGTTAGGCAAATGGAGGGGTGGCAATCAGTGAAGGCAGCCAGCAGGGGTGTGTCAGCCAGGCTCACAGGGGCAGGGAGAGCAGCCTGGCCTGGAGTAGTCTTCAGAGGGAGAGCTAAGGTCTTGCTGACACGGTGCTGGCTGGGTGAGGTGGAGGGCAGAGTCCAGGATGTCCTGGCCCCTGGGCTGGGCCTTGAGCACCCTGGAGGGCGGAGGTTCAATGTGTGAAGAATGTTGGTGTGGCACTGGGAGAAGAGTTCCTGTTAGGCCATGCTGAGTTTTCTGGGACTCTGGGACATTTAATTGTGATACAGCAAAAACTGCTAGTCATTGAGTGGTTACCATGTAGATCATTTGGATTTCCAATTTTATAAACAAGGAAACTGAAGTGCTGAGGGTTTCATTAACCGGCCTCTGGGTCCACAGCAAGCAAGTGGTGGTACTAGGATCTAAACCCCACCTGTCTGAAGAGTTCCTCTCTTAACCACTGGGCTACACAGCTTTCCATGTGGGGTTTGTGGAGCTAAAACATGAGGCTTCACAGTGATGGCCTGCAGTGGCCATCATAAAATGATGAGAAGTGTGATGCTGAGGGCAGTCAGGGATGGGGAGCCAGAGATCATTATCTGTCAGGGAGAACGGAGGACACCTTAATGGGAGAAACCTTGAATGATCTATCAGATGGCTGAAATTGAGTGCCACAGTTGAAGTTACAATGCTTCCTGTTTCCAAAGACTAATTTGGTTATCTTATAGCCATAGTGTGTATTGGCTGTTAATTTGATAAAGTTCTTGTTTATATTATACTGTGTCCTAGTCTTTGATCTAATAATCCAGATGGAGTTCAATAACCAGTTCTTGTGTGAAGTTTTGTTCTCTCTCTCCATGTTTTCTTCTCTCTCTGCCCCCCTCTCTTTCTGACACACACACACACACACACACACACACACCCGATTCTTCAGAATTTGATTTCTGAGGAATTGCAGCTAGTTTTCTCCTCCTGTTTGCAGCCCAGCGTCTCTATACCATGTGCATGTAGCCACCAGCAGCAGAGTTTGGAAGATGGCTTGGCAGGTGGTGCCTGGGCAGAGCGGGCCAGGTGCCTTTCGTGCAGTTAGCCAGTTTGCTGACGGTGTGGCAGTGTACGTCAGTCGTGCTGATTGTGTCCCTTTGGCAGACATCTTTTGAGCCCGTGTTGTGTCCATGCTCTGTGTGGGCACTGGAGGTGTGATGCTGGACAGGAGGGTGAAGGCCTTGGTTACGTTCACCTTGGAACTCCTGGCAGGATTTCTTAGGCAGCACCAGTGCCTGCTCTGTTCCCATCACGTTTCAGAGCGATGGTCCCAGCTTTTAATAACACTGAAGCCCTGTGTCCCTCAGCCCCCAGGAGCTCTGCTGCTTGTGCCTGCTTGTCCTGTCCATGCTCTGTACTTTTCCTACTTTTCTCCCTTTTGGTTTAAGGGACATTTTTATCATCGTGTGTTATGTCCTTCATTGTTGTTTGCAATTCCACAGAAATCTTCAGGCAATGGTGTGACCCTTCACATGTGAGAACCTCATGCTTCGTTCCTCTCAACTTTGTGCTTTGTAGACCTAGATTCCACTGCGACATATGCCATAAACCTCATTTTGCATTGATACAATTTCTGTTTACACAGTCGATACTATTTTGAAAAAGTTTCAGAAACATATGCACATAATCTCCATTTACAGTGCAATTCTTTCTTTTACATCGGTCTGTATTTCCTTCTGGTATCAATTTTTCCCCATGTAAAGGAATTCTTTCTTCTCCCCCTGCCCCTTTTTGATGCTGGAGGTTAGACCCAGGACTTTGTGTATACTATGCACATGCTGTACCACTGAGCCACACCGCAGCCCCCTTTAACATTTCTTATAGGACAGTGCATTGGTGATAATGTTTTTCAAATTTTTGTCTGCCTGAGAAAGTTTTTATTTCACCTTCTTTTTTGCAGGGGGAGGGATGCCGGGAATTGAACCCAGGGATGCTTAATCACTGAGCCACATCCCCTTTCCTTTTTATTTTTTATTTTGAGACAGAACCTTGCTAAGTTACTGAGACTGGCTTTGAACTTGAGATCCTCCTGCCTCAGCCTCCTGAGCTGCTGGGATTACAGGCATGCGCCACTGCACCTGGCCAATTTTATCCTCATTTCTGAAAGCTATTTCACTGTGTCCAGAATTCTAATTTTTTTTTCAGTAACGAAATGCTGCTTCCCTGGTCTGCTAGGATTGCTCCCAGGGTGAGATCTGCAGCCCCTCCCTCTTGGCTTCTCAATGTAGCTGCTGCTTTAGACTCTGAAAGCCTTTCTGTATCAGTGGCTTTGAGCAGTTTATCATGTGCTTTACAGTACTTTTTCTCATGGTTTTGTGCTGTAAGCTATTGAGACTCCTGAACTTGTGGGTTTAAAGTTTTCATCAGATTTGTGACATTTCCATCTAATGTGTTTTCAAATATTGCTGCCTTCTCCTTACCGCCTCTCTCTCGAACTTCAGTTGTACACCTGGGAACCTTCTCGAAGTTGTCCTGCCGTGTGAACTTCAGACCCTGTTTTGAGTGTTCAGTTTCTGAGAGTCTTCTCACTGTTTGAGTTCTTCTTCTTCAGCGTCTGCTCTGTTATTCATACGTCCAGCACGTGGTCCATCTCACACACATGACCTTTGCCTGGGATCCATGTCTCTGTTTAACATTTTGAACATGTTTTGAACATGTGCTGTTGTTTTGTTTTGCTTTTAAAGAGAGAGAGAAAGATTCAGTTTTATTTAGTTTTTCTTCTGGTTTTTGTTGCTCGGACACTTCCTTGTGTATGTGGTGTTGGAATTTGAACCCGCGTCCTCGTGCATGCCAGGCAGGTGCCGTAACCGCTGAGTACTGCCCCAGCCTCGAACATACACTGTGATAATAACCTTTTTTTATTTTTTATTTTTTTTAAAGAGCAGGACGGTGAAAGAGAGAGAAAGCGAATCAGTTTTATGTAGTTTTTCATGTGGCTTTCGTTGCTATGGTACGTCAACATTTTTGCTGTATATGTGGTGCTGGGGTTTGAACCCACATCCTGACACATGTCAGGCAAGTGCTGTAACCACCGAGCCACCTTTCAGGGTTCTTCTCTGCTGACTGCAGCGCTCGGGTGACTGCTGGGCCAGCTCTGATGGGTTAATTGTTCCTATGAAGCATATTTTTCTGCACCTTTGCTTGCCTAGTAGTTTTTCTTTAGATGTCAGACATTGTCAGTTTTACGTGTTGGATGCTGGATATTCTTGGAATTCCTATGAATGTGCTTGACTTTTTGGGGTGGGGACACAGATACACTGTTTGGAAGTAGCTTGACCCCTTGGGTCTTGGATATGAGATTTGTTGGTGGAGGTGCAGGAGGCCTCGGTTTGAGGCTGATTATTCTCTCCTCCTAAGGTAGATTCTGCCTTGTGCTCTGCAAATCAGGAGGCTTTTCAGCTTTCCTGGTAGGGTCAGGCAGTATTCCCAGCCGTGTGTGAGCACTAAACATTGTTGTTTCTAATCCTTCCAGGCCTTGGGTAATTTTATCCGTACCCATGCTGATCAACATTTAGCTGCATACGTCTTTCTCTGAGCTACTGCCTTCTGCCATTGTCCATCCTGTGGGCTCCAGCCACCTTGCCCTTCTTGTCCTTTTCTGCCTGAGTTCCACCTCCGGGGCACAGGCTCTGGAGGCAGTGCAGTAGGGCCCTCATTACCTCATTTGCGACTCACTCAGGGATCAGCACTCTTTGTCTCTGGTTGGCAGTGTCTTGAAGTCTGATGTTTAATTTACTTTGTCTGTGTTTGGTTTTTGCATGTAGGAGGGTAAGTTTTATGGCTCCAATTTGGCCCAGAGAAGTTGGATAATGCAAGTTGATTAGAGTTGAAAAGAAGGTGAAACATGCATACAACAATAAAGTCAAGTTTGAAGGATTTCTTCAAAGTTTAGAAATGTTTTCTCTAAGTGTTTTCTACCCTGTTTTAATTTAGAATTTTTTTTAAGAGAGGGATAGAGAGAAAGAGAATCAATTTTATTAGTTTTTCTGTGGCTTTTGTTGCTCTGACACCCCATTTTGTACATGGTGCTGGAGTCTGCTGGAGTTGGAACTCGCGTCCTTGCACATGCCAGGCAAGCGCCAGCCCCAATTTAGAATATTTTTAAACTTGTCTTAGAAAAAGCTCGTGTAGGTTGTACATGGCAGCAGCAGCTTCACTAAGCACAGTGATGTGACTTCTGTGCAGTTTAGCTCATCTGCTGTCATTGAGTGTTTATCTGGGATCGTCGTTGCTCCTCTGGTCAACAGTCAGGGCTCAGTCCTTCAGCAGACCTGCTTTTCCAGTGACACCCAGGCAGGCCTTGCCTCCAGGCCAGAGAGTAACAAGCTGAAGCCCTGGGAGAGGGCAGGTAATTCTGAGTCTGCATCTGGAATGGTTTTGATGCAACTATGCAAACTTTGATATGAGGAAACTATAACGTGCTACGTGACATTTTCGTCAGTCCTTTATTATGAACTGGTGAAAACAACAGAGGGTGAGGCTATTTTATGTCCACTCTGCTCTGTGGATAACTTCTGGACCTACCTTTGCTACACTTGGGAAGGCTCATAGTCCTTTGTCAGCAAAACCACTTAAACATATGAATGGTCTTAACTCCATTCGGTGGCCCTAAGCTCTCTAATCTGGAAAGAAGACTGGGAGCTAACTTGCTGGCTTTCCCCTCCAGTGCAGATTATACAGCCCACCTGCTGAGGTCTCTGTTGAAACATTGGGGAATCCTGCCTGATGCTGCAGACCACCCCCCTCCCCACAAAGCCCCAGGGCCTTACAGGATATCATGCTTACCATCCTAAGTCACTGTGACCCACTCCTCAGGGAACAAGGTCTTTAATTTTCTCACCTACTTCTTGTTCTAGAAATAATCTGTTGAGCTACTTTATGCTGTGTTCTGCTTAGCATGATTGTGTTCAGCTGTCATCCTTGGTAAAGGAAATCGATGATAATCCATCTTTAGTTACAACTCTAATGCAGATGTCTACCCTGCAAATAGCCTCAATCATTTCTGGTTTCTGGCAGATTTCTTTATAAATGACACAGAGTGAAAATGGGGCAAGGGTCAGCAGAAAGGTAGTTTCCCTGGCTGGGGCACCTCTTTTATGTGCTCCTCAGCAACCCTGGAAGGACAGTGACTTGGCTGAGTCTTCAGTTACCAAGTGCCAGAGCCAAGCAAAGTGCATAGTAGGTATTCAAGAGCACCTCTCAGTTGCTGCCTTGGGAGGGTGCATGTACTTTTAACTGAGGAGAACCTAGGGAGGGTTGTGTGAATGGGAAAATTGATTTAGGGAATGAATTCAGCTGGGGAAACTCCACCAGTGTGCCACGTGATCGTCCTTCCTGGAGCCTGTCACGCAGATGCTCTTGGCTTCCTGTCTTGCGGGCATCAAGAGCATGGTGTTCAGGCTTTATTCTTTACATGTGCAGCTAAGTGGCTTTTCCAGCGGCACCGCCATGACCGCCTGGGGTGGGAACAGTCTCCTCTCCACAGAGGATCGCATCAGCTGCTTCCGTCTGGAATTGTCTCTTGTGGACATTTTGTAGAAGTGGAATATCACAGCATCACACTCTTGTGTCTGGCTTCCTTCACAAGCATGATGCTTTTGAATTTCATCCATGATAAAGTGAACCTCAGGAACATGTTCTTTCATGGCTAAATGATATGTCACGCATGGGCATCTGCACATCAGCTGACAGACATTGGGGCAATCGTGAATACTGTTGAAATTCTCAAGACTCGCGCTTGGTTGATTGTGTGCATGTGTTTTCCTTTTTTAGATAGACACCTAATGCTGGAATTGCTGGTTCCTATGATACACTTATTTTTCACTTTCTAAGGATAGCCAGCTCTTCTCCAGGGTGGCTGCTCCAGCTCACATCCCCTGAGGAGAACGGGGCTTCCCAGGAGATGGGAAGTAGTGTCCCCTGTACTTGTGGTTTGCACCTCCCCGACTGATAATGTGGGAACCTGTTTTCTGTGCTTGCTGGCTTGGTTTTTGGTAAACTGCTACAGAAATCTTTTGCCTGCTTGTTAAAAAGAGCTTAATTTCAATACCATAAAGTCTACTCTAAGGCACACAGATTGAGGGGTTTTAGTATAGTACTGAGAACAACAGAATTGTGATTTAATTCCAGAACATTTTCATTACCCCAGAAAGATCCCTGGTGCCCATTACCAGTTAACCCCTCTTCACGCCCCCATCGTTAAGCAACCACAGTCAACTTTCTGTCTTTCTGGATCCCTAGTCTGGGCATTGCTATGCATGGAATCTTACCATATGTAGTCTTTTGCCTATACCATATTTAGCATATTTAGTTTGTCTGTTTGTAATTTAATAGACATTTAAGTTGTTTTCACTTTGGCATTTTATAAACAAATTGTTTTCAATTTCCTGTGGGGAGATACCTGGTGAAATTTCAGATTGGAGCTTTTTTCCACAGTAGCTGTACCATTTTACAGTCTCACCAGCAATGTATGAGGGGCCCAGGGGCCCGCTTTCTCTTCCTCCTTGCCAACACTTGTGTGTGTGTGTGTGTGTGTGTGTGTGGGGTGCTGAGTATGGAACCCAGGGCTCCATGCACGTCAGACGAGCACTCCAGCACTGAGCTGTCTCCAGTCTGGCTTTTGATTATCACCTTTCTAGTAGATGGGAAACGCATTCCTCTGTGGTTTTCATTTGCATTTTTCTAATGACTAATAAATTTGAACATCTTTTCATGTACTTAATGACTTTTCATGCATCTTTATTGAAAAATTATTACTCCAATCTTTTGCCCCCTTTTAAAATTGTGCTATTTCTTGTAGAGTTTAAAGAATTTTTAAATATGTTCTGGACATTAGTCCTTTACTATATGTGTGATATGTAAGCATTTTTCTCAAGAAGTGTACCAGGGGCATAATATAGAAGAATGAAGAGACTGGAGTGTGGATGATGTGGGAGTAAACATGAACAAATGAACAAATGTGTATCATATTGTTACTTTATATACATTTATGATTGTAAAATAACTCAACTCTAAATTAAAAAATAAATAAATAAAACAGGACTAATTGGAACAAAAAGAAATGTGGCTTACCTTTTCTCTTTCTTAGTGGTGTCAAGTTGAAACCCAAAAACTCTGAATAATGAAGTGCAGTTTTTAAATTTTTTTTTATGGATCATTCTTTTGATATTTACCTGAGAAATCTTTGTCCCAGGATCTCAAAGATTTTTTTCTAGACTCTCTTATAGAAATTCTGTATTTTGGGACTGGAGCAGTGGCTCAGCTGTTAGAGCACTTGCCTGGCACACGTGATGACTGGGATTTTAACCCCAGCACCACATACATAACTAGGTGTCAGAGACACAAAGGCCAGATGGGAAAATAAATAAAATTGATTCTCTCCTCTTTCTCTCTGTCTTCCTCTAAAAAAAAAAAACAAAAACAAAAAACAAAAAACAGGATCCTGTGCTTTTAGGCCTTGTGTTTAGTGTGACCCATTTTGAGTTAAGTTTTGTGTGTAATCGGTGGCTAGGCCCCGTGTTCATCTTTTTACCTGTGGATACTCGTTGTCCCAGCACCATTTCACGTAAGGAGTTTTCTTTCTGCACCGAATTCTCCTGACACCTTCATGGAACGCCATGTGACCATGATGAGCACAGCAGGTTCCTCTGGACGCAGCCCCACCACATTGGTCTGCTTGTCCACAGCCAGCACCAGCTGTCTCCGTTCCTGTAGTGGAGTATCAGGTTTATATGAGGTTTGAGTCTTTGTTCCTTGTTGCGTGTTTCTGGTTGTAGTTTTCAGTCTTGTCTCTCCCTGCCTAAAAGTTCGCTGAAGATCCAGCTCTGTCACTTCAAACCACCAGACTGTTGTACCCTCATCCCAAAATAGAAATTAAGCACTGTGGTAAGGATCAGGTGAGGTGCAAATGTGCACACGCTCGAGGCTGCAGCTTTCTGAACTGAGGGGCATTTGTGAAGCACTGCCTGTTGCCAGTAGATGTGTACCACTGTGTCTTCTAAGATCCTTAATACTAATTGAACTGTGATTTAGGCTTACAGTGGATTTGGTAAATCTTGAAAGCCTAAATTTAATCCTCAGCAAGTCCAATATATGTGTGCATTTTTTTTTCAGAGTTCATGCTGTATTGAACAGTCTTTCAGGCAGAAAGACTGAACCTCATGCCGTGGACCCCCAGACTGTGTCTGACCCCAGCTGGGTCACCCCAGCTGCTTCAGTGAGGCTGGTCCTGTCCTCCCTGATGTCTACCTTACCATCCGTAGGATGAAGGCACAGAGGTATAGGCCAGCTGGGAGATGGAGGCTGGGAACATGTGGCTGGTTGTGATGCTGGAGTGTGAGGTGGGACTGCTCCCCCTGGTCTGTAGCTTCCTTCAAAGAGCTGAGCACCTCATGGCAGCTGAGGGAAGGGCTTTATGGCCTTGGGATAGCCTGCTCTCCTGGCTTGTGGCTAACTGGCCCTCTTACCTTGATCCTTGACATGCTATCTCATAACTCGCCTGCACTTTGCAAGCTAGCCTTGGTTAAGAGTGTGGGCTGAAAGATCTGGCACGCTGAGTGAAGGCATCTTTTAAAATGGCCATAGCTGAGCAGGACCGCACCCAGGCCTTTTGGGCAGAACCCAGTTTGCCCTTGCAGCGCAGGCATCAAGGGTGAGAACCCAGCCTCTGGCCCTCTCGCTGCCTGACATTGTGCCAGATTTCAATGTGCTACAGAAAGTGCGCCTTCCAAGAGTCCAAGGTCGTTCTCCAAATGAAAATGTCATCAGGAAGAATCTTTGCTTGATGGAAACCGTGCCTTCTTTCTAAATGGCAGTCTGTGGGGCCTTATTAATCTTAATCTATCCAGCATTCTCTGCTTTATATTCAGACCGATGGTTGCCCATATCAGCAGCTCCAGCAAAAGTAAACTTCTTTATTATGGTAGAATTAAAACAAAGCTAAACTCGAGGAAAAACCAAACTCAGCAAACTATTTCCCATAGCTAGCACTCCACCATTATGCATTTATAATACAGATGATCTTCAGCATAAAGGCCATTAGTTAAAATTCTTAAAACACCTTGAGGAGGAAGGATTTGATTATTTTTATCTTGTTTATTTTTACATGAAATATATTTTCTTATGGACTTTCTGTAGTCTGACGTGCAGAATCTAATGGCTCACATTGCTGGTCTAATGTGTAGTCTGTATACTTCACGTGCGTGCTAACACGTATTAACATGCACAGGACGTGCTTAATGGGTGCTTGAGGTGCAGAACTGAAAGCATGTGCACAGGCGTTTCTGTGCAGGAGCTCCAGGACTGCATGCGCTTTCCTCCCTCCATCCCCCTGGGCCAGGTAGCGGAGGTGGACTTGCAGAGGTGGTCAGTGTGGCTGCCTCCTGTTCTCTGCTGCATTCCCGGAGCACTGGGGAAGTGTCTGCATCTGGTCTCCACCAGGCTTGCTCTCATGGGCGTGGAGACCCCGTCCCTCCCAGACGCCCCCACCTCATTTAGCTCACTTGGCCCTCACCTCCAGTAGAGGAAAAAGTCCGTGTGGATGGCGTGGTCCTGCTTCCTCGGGGCTGGACAGCCGGTCACTCTGAGGCTTGTGCCGACTGCGTTCCATCATTGAGGCCACGTGATCCATGGTCTCTGTTTGATTTGTGCCCCAGGAAGAGCTGCTCCTCAGCGGCCCCCGGTTCAGCCGCGAGCTGCCTTTGCTTCATCTGCCTCGGCTATGGCTGAGAGACGGGCTCTCTGCGTATGCTCAGGGTTAGCTTCGTCTATACAGTGCAGGTGCCTTTTCCGCTTGGTGGTCAATCTTCATCTGCCTTTGTGCAGGCTGACAGATCCCTCTGGAAGGAGCAGAGTGCAGAGTTCAGCACAGGCAGTCCAGAGTCGCACGCTGCCACAACAGGCAGTTTTCTTTGGTCTGGGCCAGTCCGTGATGACTGACCAGTAGTCATTGGCCAAGTAAGTACAGAGATCGCCTTTGTGTGTGTGTAGGCTAAAACACAATGGTGGGGTGGGGGGGACAAGGGGGAATAGAAGGGAGCTCAGTGGCGTGAAGGAAGGGACTGACTGGGTGGAGTGGAGGAGGGGACTGACTGGGTGGAGAGGAGGAAGGCAATGACGCGGTGGAGTGGAGGAAGGGTTGATGGGGGTTGGAAAAACGGGGAAAGGTGGAATGAATCTGATCCAACTTTCCCGTGTACACATATGAGCATACCACAGTGAATTTCACCTTAATATATATCCACAATGCACTAAAACTATAAATAAATAGAAGAAAGATCAGTAAAGAGTAGGGGGAGGAAGAAAAGGGGACAGATAGTGGTCTCAATTGGAGGAAATTACATTCCCTGCTTGTATAATTCTGTCAAAATGAACTCCAACGTTAGGTATATCTCCAATGAACGGATAAAGAAAAAGTGCTAAAGTAGCAATGTGGTCAGCTTTCAGTAATCCACAGTAAATAGCAGAACATATGAGTGTTTTAATCCGCTCTCCTGACTGACGGCCACCATGCCATAATCTCTTCATTCCCCAGAGGAGACCCAGCCTCCACCTCAGAGTGAGGCTTCCCCTTTCTCCTGCCCCCGGTGTGGGCTCCCCAGCCCCTCAGCCACCCAAAGAACGTTGGCTCATCACCATGGGCCATCAGCTGACCTTAATGTGCCATGTGTCATTTTACCCCACAGAAATGGTCTAAAACATAGTTCCAAAGTATCTTAAATTTCATCCAGGAAGTATACGTTCCAGCTTCTTTTTGTCTTTGCCTCTGCTTGTCTTTTCAGTAAGTGTGAGATTATTGAGGGGAGAGCCAGGAAGAAATGTTACCAACTGTGGCATCACTGATGGGACATTAAAGCACAGGTAGGAAACGGTGGGGAGGATACGCTCGTCTTTGAAAGCTGACAGCAAACTGATGTGAACATGGTGTGCTGGTTCTTGCAGAGTAAAGATGGAGCAGATTCTGAGGAGCTGGAGATGAGGGGCTGTGGCCTTACCTTCCTCAGCCTTTCACCTGACTTAGGTGAAGACATTGGAGGCTGCAGTGGATTGGTCAGCCCAGGAGTGGGAGTCAGTCGAGTAGAGGAGCTGAGGGTGCCCTGAGGAAGTGGAGGGGGCTTGGACCTGTGTGATGAGGTGGCCAGGAGCAGGCTCTGGTCATTCTGCAGCGGCCGAGTGGCATTGGCAGTGCTTTGTGTGGTCCTTTGAGAGGGAACACTGGGAAGGGGATGTAGGATGGAGGTGGCTGAAGGCTCTGGCATGGAAGGCAGTAGGGACACTTGTTGGAGGGGAGCCTCTGAAGTGCCCGGGTGCATTCCTCAGACACGAGAGGGTGTCTGAGTCCTTCAGGAGCGCTTGCCTAGCACAGGCAAGAAGCGGGCTCAAGAGGGAGTGTGATCATCACGCATGGAGATGGTGAGGAAGGATTTTGGTGTAAATCGGTATATCTAGAATGTGAAATAGGAAGGTTGATAAGGACGCGTGCAGAGTTCAAGTGCACCCTCCCCTTTGCATGCCGACCATCTTAGTACGATGGCGGGCCTTCCCTTCAGCTGCTGCAGCGCTGGAGGTTCCAGTTCCCCTCCAGGGCCCCCTCTCTGCAGCAGGGTCGAGTCCGAGGTCCCACGTCCTGTTAAGCTGTCGTCTTCATCTCTTCCTGTGGTGCCTTGTCAGTCTTTTTGGACCTCGATGCTCTTAACCAGTATGAATCAGACGCCCGTTGTCCGGTGTTGCCCACGAGTGGACAGAGGTCACATGTTGGAAGTGTTGCTGTGCGGGGGGTGGGGCCCGTTTCTTGCACATGCTAGGCTCTGCAAGAGCTCACCCGTGCCCAAGGCTGTGTCTTCGTGGTGCATGTTGGTGACACCCGATGGCAGGTGTCTCGTTATCGAAGGTGTTTACCATGTCACTTGTCACTTGGTGAAGGCATTTTATCCACTGTAAAGTTACTATTTTCTCTTTACAATTTACTGAAATCTTAGGAAGATAACTTTGAGACTGTGCGGACTCCACTTTGCTCCTTAAACTTCTGTCTGTTAATCCTAGCATGTATTGATCGTCTGATCTGAAAGAATTTTCACTGTATATCGACCAAATAAAAACTTTGTAATTCCTTCCTTTTTACACTTGCCATTTAGAAGTTGCCTATAAAGTACTCTGTCCCCTTTGCCCCCACTTACTTATTTAGTTATTTTGTTGTCTTGGATAACCTAGGATCCAGTGCTGCTGTTCACTCTTGTGCTTGAACTGTTCTGGTGTTGGCTGTTGGGAGGTGATTTGGGCTGGCTCCCATGTCCTGTTGACACCCTCATCCTCTTTCCAGGTGTCCTGAGGCCTTTGGTTCCACAGAGTGCATTTTCCCCTTCCATTCTGACACAGCTGCTGCTGTGCAGCCTGGATGCATTTCACAGCCAGTGCCCACGTGCTGCAAGAATGCCCGCATTCTCTGCAGCTACCTGCATGTATGCATGCACTAGCTACGAGTGCACACGCGTGTGCACCCACACCTGTGCACGTGCTTCTGAATCAGTGTGTGTGACAGACACTTCCAGTCCAGCACCAGCGTGTGCACTGGCACTCTCTCCCTTTATTTGTAGTTTATTTCTGCAACAGTGAGAAGCTTGCTGCCATCGTTTATAATAGATTTGCTTGTTTAGTCAGTGCCTATGGAGTGACCTTGTGGTAAGTATGTTCCCTAACCAGGGCACGGCGTTCATATGTAGTCTGCACTTCCAGTCACACTTAGCACTGTTAGGGTGATTCTTTTCTTCGTGTGGTCATATTACTCATTGGCAATGTAGTTAGGTTCCTTTATCTTTGTTCACATCACATCTGGGGTCCCCTTCCCCTGACATCTGCTTGATTTGTATGTGGCACTTGTCTGGCTCTTGAAACATTCCTTGGTGCCAGGCTGCAGTCTGAACTCCGTCAGACCTGTTCCCGGGCCCTTCCCTCCCGCTCCCACCAGGGCCTCCGGGGGCGGACGGAGCTGTCTCTGGTCGGGCTCTGTCCCTCTTGTGTCTCCTTGGCACATGAGCACACAGCCCTGCATTTTCCTCTGTCCTCTTTCTTACACGAAGGATGGTGCCCTGGGGACACTCTTGCACTTTTTCCCTTCGTTTAGCCCCGTTCGCTGGAAATCAGACTGCCCGTAGACGTCCCTACCACTGTGTGTCCCTTCGTGGCCAGCCTGCGCAGGGGCACACGCCTCTTTCCCATCGCACTGCGACCCAGGCAGGGATGCCAGGGTGCCCTTTGCCTTTCACCGGGGGTGGACTGGAGGGTGGGTGCCTGACACACCTGCTCCTGCAACCTCGCCAGCAGGGACCTGGTTGCAGTGTAGAACTGGCGTCTTAATGTCGTCTTTGCACTTTTTCCTATGTGAGGGCCATTTTAATTCCTTTTTTGTGAGCTGTATCTTTTCCTCATTATTCTTTTGGGGTTTTCTCCCCCTCAACTTTGATCAGATTTCCATGTGTTAGGGTTAAGTATCCCTTTTTCTGTGGCATGTTCCAAATATTTTCTAATTTTGCAGGTATCTTTTAACTTTGTTTAGGGGTTTTTGTTTTGCTTTGCCCTAAAAAACTTTTTTTTACATGGACAAATTTATCAATCTCTGTTTTATTGCCTCTGGGCTGTTAGTAATAATCAGAAAATACTTGCCCCGCAAAAATTTAGAGAGGGGTTTGCGCACATTTTCTAAATCTGGGGTTCTTTATTCTTAGATTTTGTGCATTGGTCTGTCTTTCATTTATGATATGAGATACAGGTCGACTTCTTTTCTTTTTCCAAATGGCTACCAAGTTTACCCAGCACCAGACGTTTATTAAAAAGTCCACCTATCACCCAGTGATTTGGAACGTGCGGTTTCCACGTATAGTGGGCTTGTTCCTTGACTCCCCATCTATCCCAGTGGCCTGCTGCCCACACATGCCCACGTCTCCCTGGTACTCTTCGGTGGTCAGCAGGGGTTCCCAGGGATGCTCGGGCTGTTCCTGCACGTATGCTGTTCCAGTTCCAGGTGACCATTAGTATCAGCTTGTGTAACCCCGTGAAGTAGTTCATTGATACTTTTACTGGTATTATATGGGAGTTACAGATTAATTTAGGAAGAACTCATCTTTGTAATGTCAAGTCATCCTATCCGAGAACCGGGGATGTCATTTCATTTGTCCATGTATACTTTTTTTTTCAAGAATGCTTTATATTCTTGTATAGTTTTATGCAGTGCTTGTTAAATTTAGTTAAATTTAGTCTCTGTTGCAAATTTTAAAGTGGGTTTTCTCTCATGGATTTTTTCTTTTCTATGTTTTTGGTATTTGAAAGCTATTGATTTTTAATTTTTGTTTTGTTTTGTTTTGTTTAGACAGGATCTCACCAAGTTGCTGAAGCAGGCCTAGAACCTGAGATTTTCTTGCCTCAGCCTACTGAATCACTGGGATTATGGGCCTGTGCCACTGTGCTTGGCAAAAGCTATTGGTTTTCTTTTTTTTTTTAAAGAGAGAAGGACAGTGAGAGAAAAAGAGAATCCAATTTTGTTTCATTTTTCCTGTGGCTTTTGTTGCTCTGACGCTTCATTGAGTACATGGTGCTAGGATTTGAACCCCTGTCCTCACGCATGCCAGTCAAGCACTGTAACCACTGAGTCGCTGCTCCAGTCCCCAAAAGCTGTTGATTTTTATGTATGAATTTTATATTGGTAAATTCTCATATGGTTTGAGTTAGTTTTATCATTGACTCTGCGTTTCCAGGTATATATTGTCTTTGTTTTTGTTTTTATAAAGAGAGAGAAAGGGAGAATCAATTTTATTTAGTTTTTCATCTGGTTCTTGTTGCTCCAGCACTTAGTTGTGTATGTGGTGCCCAGGTCCTCACGCAGGCCAGGAAGTGCAATGCCGCTGGGCCACCGCTGCAGCCCCTCCAGATGTCATTTGTGAACAAATAGTTTAAACTCGCTCCTTCTGCCGCTGACTTCTCTCTTCTCGAATCAGGTCAGACCTCTGGTACAGCACAGACATGGGGACAGGACCTCTTTCCCTGTGCTCAACTGTGGTAGGAAGGCTACCAGTCTTCCTCTTTTCAGGAGATACTGGTTTAAGACTAAGGCTTGTGCATTTTATCATGGTGAAGACTAAAGCCCCTAGCCATGAGTTAAGTCTTAACTTTTGTCAAAGGTTTAAACCTCCATGGAGATGACTGCCTTGCTTTTTCCTCTGCTGTGCTAGTATGTCGAGTGATGCTAATGGGTTTCCTGTTGCTGAGCCCGTCTTTCCACTCGTGAGCCCCGGCATCTGCCTGTCTTGATGTGATGCTGCTAGATCAGCTCTTTTGTGTTGGTGTTCAGGAGCAGTGTTGGCCTATAGCTTTCCTTCCAGCCTGGCTCATCTGTGAGGTCCTTGCCTCACAGCAGGAGGTGGTGAGGTTCCCTTCCCTCTTCCTGCACTGGAGGCATTTACACAGAGCTTGGGCCTCCCTGGTCTCTGGGGATCATCAGATGTCCTTGTGCAGCCCATCCAGTTTCTCCCTGTGCTTGCTCACTGACTTTGCCTCTTCCGTGGAGATGATCTGTCTCAGCTTCTGACTCTTAATTGGGTTGATTTTGGTCATCTGCATTTCCTTAGGAAGTTGTCCATTTCGTCTGTATTTTCAAACATATTTGCACAGAAGTCACAAAGTTGTCTCTTACGACTTTAAAACTTCTGCTTCGTTGGTGACTTTCCCGGGGCATTTCTTGTTTTCTCTGTCTGTGCTCTCTCCCTTTTTCTTGGTCAGCTTACCCAGTGGTCTATTTTATTCACCTCCCACACCATGATTTACAGTCATTCATTAGATGTATTATCTTTCTGTTCTTTCCCTCCTCGGTGTAAGCTTTTCTCTTCATTACTTCTTTCCTGTGCTTTTCTTTGGTTTCCTTTCTTGTTCTTTTTTTAGTTTTTATGACTCGGGAATTAGTAACTCATTAGAGTTTGTTCTTCATTTTTCCTGAGAAAAATGTTAGTGCTATTAATTTTTCTCTGATGATTGCTTCACATGCTTCTCAAAGCTTCTGCTATGTGGTGTTTTCATTGTGAATGTTTTAACTCTATACTTTTCTGTGTGCATTTCCTCTCTCACATGAGTTGTTCTTTGTAGGACTTTAAATTCCCCTCTGTCTCTGCTAATAACCAACACCCTCATTGTGACCAGCGGTGTTGTTTCTGGTGTTCCTGCCTTCGGGAAGCCGTTGAGCTATTACTGTTCCTTTTCTGATGTCTTGCTGCAGCTGCTGCATGTTGAGAGAGCATGCGCCAGGAGGTGGAGATCCATGTGAATCCGCAAAGCCCAGCTCCGCTGAGTGTGCCCTTTAGACACTGTCTCCCTGCGTATTGGCTGTGCTTTTGCTGTTGTTGGTCCGGGTTAGTTTTGTTTCTTGACTCTGGGGCTGGGATGGAATCCAGGGCCTCTCACATGCCAGGCAAGTGCACTGCCGGTGAGCCACACTAATTGCGTTTTGCACACTGATCTGCCGGGCATGGGAATGGTGTGTGAAACCTTCTTTTTTTTAGTGCGTTTCTGCCTGTCTCTTACATCTTCGGTAGTCTTTGTTTTGTGGAGGTGGTGGTTGAGTTATTTGGTATAGATGTCCATGAGCGTTAGCATTTAAAACTGTCCTTGGTTGGCTTTAAGGGCGTGGGACCTGAATTCTGTGTGGTCCACACCTGCCCTTGTTGTGGCCATTGCTGGAGACCTCTGTCCATTCTTTTCACTGCTAGCCTTTCGGCATTGCTGGATCAAGGCGTGCCCCTTTCAGGCAGCACGTAGTCGGCTCTTGTTCAGGGAGCCAGAGTCAGAGCCTTTTCTCTGGAACCGGTGAGTGAGGTCCATTTTAAAATGTATTTAGTACACACATGTATGCACACATATCTCAGCACACACGCACACATTGATTGCAGAACCAGGGATGGAGCAGGGTCTTCCCCATTACTGAGCTTCGTCAGCGCCAGGCGTCATGTTCGTTGACATGATTGGTGTGCTTCAGCTCTGTCATAGTGTTTTCTGATGCCGTGTACCCTGCTGCATCTCCTGTTCTTTCTCTATGCGGTGCATATTCTTTGCTCTTTTACTGAGGCTCTTAGACTGTGATGGTTTGTGCTTAAGCGTTTCTTCAGTCCCTCCGTTTTCATCCTTGTGGGGCACTGGGTGAGGCTGGGCCAGTGCCCCTCTTCTGTGCTCCTCACAGGGTTTCTCCCTGCGCCAGCTGACCCTGAGGCCTGTTGCCGGGGGTGGGGGGCAGATGGCACCAGGGGCCTTATGCACTGGGCTTTGGTGGTAATTCTCTTTCCTCCAGAGTCCTGTTCAGGTTTCAGCATTCCTTGCCATTGGGTTATGCCGAGGCTGTGCCTGGACGTGGAATTTACTTCTCCTCTTTCTTTTTTTTCATGTCCTTTTGTTAAGGACTGTGGAGAGGGCAGCGGGCTAGGTGGCTGCCCTTGTCCTCCCCACCTCCTGGGAGGCAGGGTGTGCCTCTGCCAAGGTATTATGTAGGTGGTTCAGGGTTCAACATCTTTGATTTCAGTCCTTAAGTGTTCCTTTAACAATGTATCAGCAAATGGTGAAACTAGCATTTTAAACCCATGATATTAGGTTTCTGTGTTTAATAAATCCATTAAGTGAAAAAAAGTAATTATTCATATGAAGTAGTGTATCTACACTAAATAATGATACAGGTATCAAGCAATGTTAGTAAAAACTAAAGGTGGCAAAGACAGTGGTTTGCAGGCATCAGGACGTTGGGGTGACTCCAGCACTGCACCTGAGAAGTGTCCAGTGGATGCCCAGGGGGATGGTGACACTGGGCCAAGAGGGGCCCAGGTGACCGGAATGCTAGTCCATTAGGACATCATGGCCCTGAAAATTCACCAAGTCCTGGGATGTTGGGATGGAATACTGTTTTCATTAGCATCTGAAGATTACTTTTGTAATTACTTTCTTTAGTTTATATGGAAGCAAAAACCAAACACTGTCTTTCCCTGAGGTTGCCCACTGTGGACGTGTGTGCAGGTTTGGAAATCAATAAAATTAATTTGCTCTTCAGTGCCAGTAAGACAGAGAATTGTTCACATGTGAATTATTCATATTGTGTTAAGAAAGTGCAGAACTTGATATAAACAGAATGTGTTCAAGCATATAACTGGCTTCTTGAACAAAATTTATAGGTTCTGCACATTTTCAATAAACCAGTCACAATAGTTTATTATAAGAGTTTCAGCCAAAATTGTTTAAAATGACTATTTTAAATCTGTGAAGCTAAGTAACTATCAGACAATGCTGGAAATAATGAGGTTAAATGTAATTGATGGTTGTTATTCCTAAGCAGATAAAGTTTAAAGCCCTCTCCTCGGATGTCCTATAAAGTCTTCCAGTTCTACTGGGGTCTGTGTTTGCAGCTGCAGTTTTCTGAGAGCAGATTCAATTAGAGAGTTGTGTGCTTTGTGAGGCCTTCCCAAGTGAAGCTCTGCTTGTTTCAGAAACGGGCATGCAGGCGGTCAGATGCCATCGGGCAGGAGTGTGGCTGCCCTCAGGAGAGCACGTGCACCCTAGCATCCTGGAGCCCAGAGGACCAGGGCCCTCCATCCAGAGGCTGTCTTTCCACACTGCGGCCAGAGGGTGGCCAGGGCAGGCCACACTCAGTGGTATGTTCCCTTTGCCCATTTAAATCTTTTAATAAAATCATAAGTAAGCATTGTTCTGATGTATCTGTGCCTCTGATCTTTTAACCAGATTCCTCAGAATGGCGGAAGGAGCTCAGCCCAGCCTTGCCAGAGATGTGTCGCAGGGGAATCTGTAAGTTCGCTAACCTCCTGTGACATAAGAGACACTTGTTAAATATTAGATCCATAGGACACAGTTAGTGAAGATTGTGACCCAGTGTGAGGCATGAGGGACGTAGATAGATTGGCTGGATTGGGCTCTCCTCAGGCAGAGGGAGGTAGATAGGGGCAAGGGTTGGTTTGGGCTCTTCTTAGGCAGAGGAAGGTAGAGGTGAGGGCTGGTTTGGGCTTTAGGCAGAGGGAGGTAAGGGCGAGGGCTGGTTTGGGCTCTTCTTAGGCAGATGGAGGTAGAGGTGAGGGCTCTTAGGCAGAGGGAGGTAGGGGTGAGGGCTGGTTTGGGCTCTTCTTAGGCAGAGGGAGGTAGAGGTGAGGGCTGGTTTGGGCTTTAGGCAGAGGGAGGTAGGGGTGAGGGCTGGTTTGGGCTTTAGGCAGAGGTAGGTAGGGTAGAGGGCTGGTTTGGGCTTTAGGCAGAGGTAGGTAGGGTAGAGGGCTGGTTTGGGCTCTTAGGCAGAGGGAGGTAGAGGTGAGGACTGGTTTGGGCTCTTAGCTTTCTCCTGGGTGCAGGCTGTTTGTTTCCAGCTTCAGATCAGAAAAAAAATATACACACATTTGAAATTCTTTCTAAATAGCACTTTTCAGGAAGGGAGGAGCCCACTCTAGCTGGTTAAAATAGAGAATCTCGTGAACACATCTTTGAGAAAACACCTGGCCTTATTATTATTTAATTATCCAAAGATGAATCAACATTATTCTTTCTCTTTTCCTGCATTTTCCATAACCTTCACTGAAATCATAGATTTTGGAAGGAACAATGTTCACGCCTTCAATTCCAAGTGAAGGGAGGTCGGAAACTGCCGCTCAGTTCTCCATCTCCTCTGTGGGAAGAATATCATAAAGTATATATTAGCATAATAATGCCTTTGTTATTAATTTTGAACTTACTCTAAGAACAAGTTAATATGTTTTTGATAACCTCTATAATTCTTGGATTTTTTATTTTAAATCTGAAATCTTAATATTGTAATAAAATAGAGTTGTATTTAAATTGCACACAGAAGCCAGGAGAGAGAGAGAATGTGTGTGTGTGTTTCTGAGATTGCCCCTGAAGACCCTCAGAGAAGTGGACGCTTTGTTTTTGACATGTGAGAGACTGAGACCAGGAGTTTTTGTTTTGTTTTGTTTTTTAAAGAGAGTAAAGAAGAGCAAGAGAGAAAGAGAGAACTAATTTTATTTATTTTTCATCTGGCTCTTGTTTCTCCAACACTTAGTTGTGTATGTGGTGCTGGGGTTTGAACCCGGGTCCTTATGCATGCCAGGCAAGCGCTCTACCGCTGAGCCACCGCTCCAGCCTGAGAGTGGGAGTTCCAGAGATGTTTGATTGACGCGTTGCCAGCTACTCTTTTATAGTGGTAGACACAGATCCTGTTCTAAACAAAGACCTAACACTGTGACAGCTGTCATTTATGTGAAGCATTGATTATACGATTCGTTAGACACATATGAAAACAAATTTCATTGTAAAACTTGTTCCTTAACAGTATACTTTGCTACTTTTTGAACTTTTCAGAAAATTTTTCACAGGTTATATTATGCTCTATGTCATAATTCTAAATTGTGGTAAAATTAAACATCTAGTAATTTGAATTTAGCATTTAGGTTGATGCTTATAGCTGCCACATATACCCTGGAATGCCAATAAGTAATACTGACTCTGAGAAACGTGACTCCATTATGGGTAAATTACCTGTTTGCTGGTGATGGGCTGGTGGCCTCCCCTGTTCCCACCCCATTTCCAGGGAATGTGTCTTTCAAATCCCCCCATCTGCCAGAGGCAAACACTTGAACGTAATGTGGATTCCTAATGCTCTCAGAGGTTGTATTCTGGCATGAATGGCTTAAAGGAAAAAATTTAGCTCAAGCAGCTGATTGGATCATTTTGGCTAATATTCTGTTAGAACAACAGTACCTGTTTGATTAGGATTTTTCCTTCCCTTGTAATTCCCTGAGCTTGCCTCTGTTAGTTTCATAGGAAATGAGTCTATGAGCAGAAAACCGACATTGATATGTAAATATCATTTTTTTGTTAATGCTGAATATTCTTTTCATCTAAATTTCAGAAACTGACTTTAAAAAATCAGTTTCCTTTTATTTGTAGTTATTCTCAATAAAATTTCACCTAGGCTTGGGCGTTTTAATATTTACACCCACTATTTCTAAAAGTCTTATGTAAATAAAGATTGAAATGTGAGTTTGAAAAGTCACACCTCTTGATATTTGAACAGACTATACCTGCATATATCTTCTTTTTCTAATAATATGGCTAGTTTCTCTCCTAAGCTTTTAAAATAATAAGACACTATTTTTATATTCCAGAACATCAAAGGTTCAGTGTTAAATAAAAAGCAAATAGTATTTTTAGAAATGCAGGATCCCAGGGAGTAGTACTCAACAATAAGGCACCCATGGGCACCAATCCCAAATTTCAGAAGACTCTATCAAACTCGCAGTTCCCTCCTGCGTGTGGGTGGGTCTCCCCAGCCCACAGTTCCCCAGGTGACTCAGAACAGCTGCCTTGGATCAAAGAGAAGCAAGTTTGCATTGGGAGTCCGTGAAGTTCCCAACAGGAAGCTTGCATGTGCTACTCAGCTTACTGGGGGCTCCTGCCTGAAAATTCCTTGGCACCCTGACCCTCTGCTGTGCTTCTGACCCGACTGGGACATGAGCTGCTCTCCTCGGTTCTACTGCAGATACAGTACAGCTGGGCTTGGCATCTGAGCTGTGGCCTTGCTCTTCCTTATTTCCCATCATGGAGCAATTTCCCACGCATAAGGACTTTTTCTGTAGACCTTCACAAACTCATTTTCCAGCTTAGCATTTCCATTCTTGTTTTTGATCCATTCTAGTTCACTCTTACCTTATTTCTATTCCAGAAGTCACTGTCGGTGGTTTCTTGAGCTAATTGCTGCCAAGGTTCAACGCATGGCCCACAGTATTCAGGAACATGAGCATCACCCTGCTCATGCTGCTGACAGTTGGAAGGCATGTGGGGGACCTGGTCTTGTGGAGTTCGGGTGTGTGCTGCCTCCCTGGGCTACCTGCTCTCACAGTCCTCACCACCTTGACAGCATAGCCAGAAGCAGCGTGCGGGAGGGCCCTGCCCAGCAGGCTGCCCTTCCTTCACAAATGGCCCCAATGCTGGGTCGTTGCCGGGGCATGGGGCCTCCTCTCTGGGACCAGCTTGGCTATGGAAATCTTGTCATTCTTTACAAATTCAGGCCAATTAAAACCTAATGAAGCTGCCAGAGATCTCTAAAAAATCAAAATAAGATCCATGAAAGGGGAGGGGGCTTATAAGGAGAAAACCACAGGAGGAAAGGTTTAGTCTGAGAGATGACACTTTCTCAGCACCATGTTTTCCAAGTGGCGTCTGGTCTGTGATGCTCCACAGCCCTTGGTGCTGGAATCCTTTGGGGGACAGCCTCAGATTGTATTGGTCAGTTGCTATTTTTTCTCAGCTCTGTTCCCCATGTTGTCCCCTTTCCTCTCCCCCTGCCCATTTTTCTGTTGTGCAGGCCATTCAGCCTCAGAATTCTGGGTAGATTCAGCCAGTGTGAGGTCCTGGCACAAGGATGCTTGTGCCTGGGGAAGGGCAGGGAAACTGGGCAACTCACCTGTCTCCATGGGAGCATCCCCTCAGCCTTCCCTCCGGGACCCTTGCTCCTGCAGGGCGTGCTGCTGTGGTCCCAACTCTAACGGGCGCATGGTCACTGAGCCCTGTTGTCCCTCTGCCTCCTCCCCTTTCCTCCTGAGGTGGGGCGTTGGCTGGCTCACTTCCCTGTGTGGCTTCTCAATTCCAGTGCTTA
The DNA here is from genome assembly GCA_004027875.1 of Aplodontia rufa. NCBI lineage: Eukaryota > Metazoa > Chordata > Mammalia > Rodentia > Aplodontiidae > Aplodontia > Aplodontia rufa. The sequence goes on along the minus strand of PVKS010013355.1, from coordinate 3,380 downwards.
GATGGGCAAATCCTGCATTGAGGCCCCTGTTGGAGAAAGCTGAGTGGGTTTCTCTTTTCCAGCTATTGAACGGACAGATGCTCCTGGGGTAAAGAAGAGACTCCTGTTCCACATGGGCCTGTGGGTCCTGTCATCCAGCCTCGGGGCTCAGGTCCTAAGCGCAGCAGCCCAGCCCAGCTGTGAGCTTGCAGGCAGGGCTGTGGCAGGCTGCACTGGGCCCACCACTGGGTTCCTCTGGTCCCCTGATTCTGGGGTCATGGGCTTCATTACTCACACTGGTAGTGAGATGCCATGTAAAGCCAGCATGTGAAGCATGGTGTTTCAAGGCTTCATGGAGCCCCCCTGCCCGGCCTGTGCTTTAGTTACCAAGGGTTGACTTGTTTTCGTTGAACCACAAATGCTGAGGGTGCTCTGCTGTTTCTCATTCACAACCTGACATTGAAATCCACACAGTGCTTATGTGTGAGAGGCATGCAAGCGGTGTGTGTGTGTGTGTGTGTGTGTGTGTGGCGTGTCAGCATGCAGAAGAGCTGACTGTGCAGGAGGAGGAATGGAGGGCAGGGAAGGACGGTGTTTGGTCCAAGTCCGCTGTTGGTTCAGTTTCCCTGTAGGGACAGCAGGAGGAGCCAAAGTCTGATCATTCTGACTTTGGCCACTTTCTTTCTTTGTACTCCCCTTTATCTCCAAATGAGTGACCTTTAAATATTGGGCTTATATGATTTACATATCTGTGAACTTCCGGTGCTGCTTCCTCCATCTGTGTCATCTCCAAGCACTGCCCTACGCTGGAGTTCTCCAGGCCCCAGACACCTGCCTTCCTCCTGTGCTGCACGGAAGCCCTGCCTCATGTTGCAGGCCTGAACGTCAGCCTGGGACACAGGCCGGGGGTGAAGCGTAGCGTTCTGACGCAAATGAGAAAGATTGAGATGCGGTGGTCTGCTCTGCGTGTCCTCTTTCAGCAATCGCGAGTTCTTGACAGTCCTTATTCTTCAGTCCTGAGAAGAGAAAACAATCATGGAGGGATCAGCAGGAATTTCATTAATTGTTGTGTGACAGCCCAGTAGTGCTCTCTGCCTTTTCCCCGCATCAGCCTAACCCCTCGGTTTACAGATAAGCAGGATGAGGTTTTAGGGTTAAACAGCGGCCACCGAGGCCCTGGTCCACAGGGAGGCCAGAGCTCGGGCTATCTCTTGCCTGCTGGTTGCACAACCCAGCGCACCAGCATCACTGGCCCATGCCGGTGTTGCCGCAGCCCCTGCACACCTGAGAGGAGTGGCCACCATGGTGGTCTCTGCAGACTTCGTTCCCAGGCAGTTGCGAGGCTTTTGGTGAAGACTCAAGCTGATTTATTCCAACTGAGAGAATGAACTGTCCAAGAGAGAAGTGCGGCTATGTGACTACTGTCAAAAATGAGGCCCATGCTAGAGTAGTCCACTGATAAATCTTGGGGTCTTGCCTCTGATAGCATCTGACATTAAATATTTTCTCTGGAATACAGGAATCGGAAAACTATTTAAAATTAGCTGTATTGTTTAGGTGATTTTAAAGTTCTAAAGATATCTTTTAGATATCTTTAGATATCTAGAAGAAAAAACAAAAAATCCAATTTAGACTTCCTATAAACACGTCAGATGAGCTGATGCGGTTGGGCCTGCCTCCTGCTTCAAACGGAGATGCAGATGAACTCTTGAAAACTACAGGCACAGTTACCCATGTAGCACGTGAGGAGAGAGAACGAAGGCAGAGCGGTCTGTATAAACAGTCCATGGCAGCAGCTGTAGGGCCTTGGTCATTGTGGGGGTTGGGCCTCCAGAGGACCCAGGATATGGGTATTAAAATTTCAAGTGTCCAGGGGCTGGAGTGGTGACTGAGTGGTTACACTGCTTGCCTGGCATGGGCTAGGATGCAGGTTCAAACCCCAGCACTACGTACACAACTAAGTGTCGGAACAACAAAAGCCTCATGAAAAACTAAATACAATTGATTCTCTCTTTCTCACTGTCCCTCTCAAAAAAAAAAAAATTCAATGTCCAGAGACAGATGTGATATTGTTTAAAAGAGGTATGGTAGCTAGAATTTGGACCCTTGCATGAAGTTCAGAATTTTGAAGATATGACTGTACTTTACAAGGGAATTGGAAATTAAAACACCAAGCCAGGGACTGGAGTGGGGGCTCAGCAGTTACGGCACTTGCCTGGCATGTGCGAGGACATGGGTTCAAACCCCAGCACCACATACATAGCAAAGCATGAGAGCAAAAAAAGCTACATGAAAAACAAAAAACTAAATAAAATTGATTCACTCACTCTCTCTCTCTTTCTCTCAACTATCCCTCTCTCTTAAAAAAAAGAAAGGAAAAAACACCAAGCCATGCATGAGTGTAGGTTCCAGATTTGTTCTGTCTCAATGGTAAGGGAACCAGAAGTCAAAGCATTAACATAGAAATATTCTCGGACCATTGGTGTTTCTTAAGGCAAGCACAAAACTATCCTGTAGGCATGCTTCCACCATCCAGTACATGCATGGTCCAGAGATCACCTCCACCGGGGATGAGGTAACAGTGGAAAGTATAAGCCACGTAAATCTATAATGAGTGGTTAGGAAGTGTAGCAAACCGGAGAACCCAAATCTCCAAAAATTTGAAATAATGGAAGGACCCAAAATTCACTACAGATTAGTTTAAATGCAAACTGTTATAAATTTTAAAAATAGATATTGAAGAAGAAATAGAACCATAATTGAAGAAGGTAATATGAAAGAAGAATTGGAAGATTAAAAAAAATTAAAGCCCCTAAAAGTGAATGATATGGTCACCGAAGTTAAAAATAAACTTAGACAGAATTAGTGAATGAGAAGATAGATCTGGGGAACTCAGCTGTAGACAGAATTAGTGAATGGGAAGATAGATCTGGGGGACTCATTCTACACAAAGCACATGGGGTGCACGAGTGTGATTAGGAATGAATTGGGAGATAGATCTGGGGGACTCGTTCTACACAAAGCACATGGGGTGCACGAGTGTGATTAGGAGTGAATTGGGAGATAGATCTGGGGGACTCGTTCTACACAAAGCACATGGGGTGCACGAGTGTGATTAGGAGTGAATTGGGAGATAGATCTGGGGGACTCGTTCTACACAAAGTACATGGGGTGCATGAGTGTGATTAGGAGTGAATTGGGAGATAGATCTGGGGGACTCGTTCTACACAAAGCACATGGGGTGCACGAGTGTGATTAGGAGTGAAATGGGAGATAGATCTGGGGAACTCGTTCTACACAAAGCACATGGGGTACATGAGTGTGATTAGGAATGAAATGGGAGATAGATCTGGGGGACTCGTTCTACACAAAGCACATGGGGTGCACGAGTGTGATTAGGA
>PVKS010013354.1:0-51051 GCA_004027875.1 Aplodontia rufa | reverse complement strand
GAGTTCTTCTGGGGGAAACTGCAGAAGGTAAAATCCAAGGTGGTTATCCATGATCTGGTCTTTCCCCTCAATAACAAAGTTTATATCCATTGATTGTTAATGTTTTGATACTGTTTCTCCCTCAACTGTATTTCTATACTCTTCTAATAAAAAAAAAACAGAAAAAAAAGAACACTAGAACTTAAAAAAAAAATAGTAATAATAATAAACTGCCCATAGTTGAAACTCCACATAAGTAGGGTGAACCACACTTAGGAAGGTGGGGGAGAAAGAAGGGAGGCAAGGCAGGAATGGAGGGATAAAGGGGGATGATCAATACAATGGGGAGTACTCCACCTCCATTAGAAGCCCAGCTATACGCAGATAGGCAGAGGACCTCAGAAATGTCAACAATTATTATACATGTATATGTTCATTTCACACTATAGTATGGTGGGATTACAGAGGAGATATGAGCGGGGGGGGGGATGGATGAAGGGGGTCAGATCCTGGTTAGGATCAACCTCAACTTACCATCTCACTCTGTCAATATTCACGTTTGCATGATTATGTAACAACAATTCCCTCCAACATGTAAGTCTATGTCGAACTAATAAAAAAAAAAAGAAATGGAAAATGAAGTATATGTTTCGTTTCATTTCATCATATTCAAGAAAATGTGAATGCTTCCCCTCTGTGGCAATTAGGGGGAAAAGTTGATTCCGATTCTCTCAGGAGTCCAGTGGGCTCCTGCGTGGACCACTACAATATTTAGATCCAGGGTGCCCTCCAGGTGGCCCTTCCTCCTGCCTCTCACACCGCTGCTGCAGAAGTACTGATCAGTTCAGTGCTTAGGCAGGAATGGGGTCAATTCAGCCCACCTTGGATTCCTCTTCAGCAGAGCTCAGAAATCCAAGCATCAAAAGAATACTTCGGACTGTGAAATATATTTGACCTAACTGTCCCTGCCTGCTGCCAGTTTTTCAGCCAAAATTTGGGTGGATGAAAGTATTTGTTTTCCAGGGCTGACATAACAAAGTGATAACAGGTTGGGTGACTTAAACAGCACAAATGTGTTTTCTCACTGTTTGGAGGACAGAAGTCTGAGACTAAGGTGCTGACTGGCCTGATTTCTTTCTTTCTTTCTTTCTTAAGAATCAATTTTATTTAGTTTTTCACGTGGCTTTCATTGCTCTGACACTTCACTGTGTACGTGGTGCTGGGGTTTGAACTCGCATCTTTATGCATGCCAGGGAAGCACTGTAACTGCTGAGCCACCGCTCCAGCCCCAAGGGCTGATTTCTTTTGAAGCCTTTCTTCTTGGCTGGTAGGAGGTGGAGACCTTCTCCCTGTGTTTTCATATGGTCTTCTTTGGTGTGTGTGTCCTGATTTCCTCTTGGAAGGATGCCAGTTATTTTGGAGTAAGACCCTCCTTGAGGACCTTGTTTTAACTTAATTACCTCTTTAAAGACCTAGCTCCCAATTCAGTCATATTCTGAGATACTGAGGGTTAGGATATTAACATGATTTGGGGAGGGGAACACAATTCAACCTTTACAGGGGACTGCCAAGTGATTTATTTCTGAGTTTAGAGCTTTCTGGTTCTCACTGGCATCCAGGGGTTTCCCTGTCTTTATTGACAATTCCAAGTCTCCAGCTCCTCTGCCTGCCCACATTCAAATCAGCTACTTGACCCCAGGTATGGAAGCCCCCACAGCTTCTAAGTAAGGCTCATCCCCCTGGAACTCAGCTCTTTAAAGCTATCTTTCTTGGACACTCCCACAGATCATTAGAATTTTGGAATTATTTACTTTGTAATCTTGATTTAGAAAATAATATATTTTTTCTGATATTTGTAGCAATATTACAGAGAGGTCTTGTGTAGTCCCAAAGGTTATACAATTGGTTTTCCCCAGTGGTTTTCCCTTGTGTACCTATAGTACACAAGCATAGTACAATACCAAAACCAAAAGACGTGGACCTGGAACAATATGTGTGTCTAAGATCCAGAGTATTTTATCAGGTGTGTAGATCTATTGACCACTACCAAGATCAAGATACAGACCTATTCCATCAACATGAAAGTCTCCCTCAAGCTACTGCTTCAGAGTCAAAAGCATCCTTTCTCCTGCTCCCACTCCACCCCATCATCCCCTAATCCCTGGCAACCACTAATCTGCACCCCATGTCTTGCAACATTGTCATTTAAGAATGTTATATAAATGGAAGCATATAGTAATGACCTTTCAGTATTGGCTTTTCCACTCAGCAGAAGGTTCTGGAGTTCCAGCCAATTTATTGCATGTGTTAATAGTCTGACCTTTTTTACTGCTGAATAGTTTTCTGTAATTTGGCTGTAACACAATTTATTTAACCAACCACATACTGAGTGGCATTTTGGTTACATCCAGCTTGGGGCTAGTACTAATAAAGCTGTATGTGTACCCAGGTTTTGGTGTGGATGTGTTTCCTTTTACCTGGGATAAATGCCTGAGTCTGATAGCTGGTTAGATAGCAAGAGTGTGTTTAATTTTAGGAAACTCTTTTTCCGGATGTTATTCATTTTACAATTACCAGGAATGTCTGAGAAATTCAGTGTCACTGTACCCTCACCAGGATTTGTGTTACCATTATTTTTTTTAACTTCAGCTGTCCTAATAAGTGTGTGCTGATAGCTCATAGAGCTCAGTTGGTGTCACTTGCGAGGGTCCAGTTCCAGGTTGTGTCTTCCATTCCTTTGAGCTGTGTGTTGGTTTCTCCACCAATATTGTACACAGTCTTGATTACTGTAGCCAAAGTGTCTCAAAATCTAGTAGAACAACTCCTTCTGCTTTATTCTTCTTAGCAATTCTAGCTTTGTCTTCCCATAAATTTTAGAACAATAATGTATCCACCTACAAAAAGAATCTTGCTGGAACTTAGGTAAGAATTATGTGAAACCCCTCTATCAACTTGGGTGGAACTGACATCTGTTTTACGTGGAGTCTTCTAATTCATGAATACAGCCTGCCTCTCTCTTTTTTTTTTTTTAAGAGAAAGGGACAGTGAGAGAGAGAGAAAGAGAGAATCAATTTTATTTAGTTTTTTCATGTGGCTTTCACTGCTCAGAGACCTCATTGTGTACATGGTATTGGGGTTCAAACTCTGCACTCAAGCATGCCAGGCAAGCACCGTAACCGCCAAGTCAGCGCTCCAGCCCCTGCCACTCCATTTATTCAGCTCTTCTGTGATTTATCTCATCAGCATTGTATAGTTTTCGGCATACAAGTCTTATACATGTTTTACTGGGTTTTAAGTTACTTAAGTCTCTCTTGCTTGCTCTATTTTTCTTCTTTTTTCTTTTTTTTGGTTTTTTGTCTTTGTTTTTTTGAAAGAGAGAGGGATAGTGAGACAGAGGGAGAGATAATCAATTTTATTTAGTTTCATATGTGACTTTCATTGTTCCAATACTTCTTTGTGTACGTGGCGCTGGGATTCAAACCTGTGTCCTCGTGCATGCCAGGCAAGCGCCATACCCGCTGAGCCACCGCTCCAGCCCCACTTGCTCTCTTTTAATAATGCTGCATTTTAGATTTTGGTTTCCACATATTCGCACATAGAGTATGGAAATGCAATTGTTATTGGTATGTGTATCAAGCATCCTGTAGACTTGCCAAACCTACCTCTTAGTTTTGGGAGTTTTTGTTTTTTGTTTTTTTTTTTTAATTGCTTGGGATGTTCTGCGTAAACATCATGACATCTCAGAAAGGGACCGTTTGTTTCTTGCTTTTTGATTTTTCCTCGTATTTCCTGTTTCTGCTTATCACAAGGTCTTCTAGCACCATGTAGATTAAGAACAGGGAAACCAGACACCTTGCCTTATCCACAAATTCTCTTCATTTTCCTGCTTTGGCAATGTGTGTGTGTGTGTGTGTGTGTGTGTGTGTGTTCTAATTAATCCTGAAGGATCGTTCCCACATATATAGAATTCAGAGCTGGTAGGGCTTTGCTTTCTTTTGACACTTGTTAAGTTTTGCTACTTCTTTCTGACCACATGGCTGCGGATGAAAAATCTGAAATTATTCAAATTCTTTTTCTCAATTAGCTAAGACATAGCTTCTCTCTTATTATTTTCAAGATTACCCCTTTCTTCCTTAACTTTCCGAAATTTGTTTATGATGTACCTGAAATAAACCTTGGGGTTTATTTTGCTTGAGGTTTGCTCAGTCTCTGGAGTATGTGATTTCTCTTTCTTTTGCCTAATAGAGATGCATTGAATGGATTTTCATCCATTGAATTTTATTTCAGTAATTTCCTTTTTGAGCTCGAAGATTTCCATTTGGTCTTTCTTCATACTTTGTATTTATTTGTTCATACCTTCTTGCTTTTCAAATATTTCTAGTGTGTTTGGAATTGCTCACTGACCATTTTTATGATAGCTGCTTAAACACTTACCAGATGGAACTCGAGTTCAATGGTTAGGGCACTTGCCTGGTGTGCGCAAGCACCCGAGTTCAAACCCCAGCCTCACGTACACAACAAAGTGTTGGAACAACATAGAAAGGCACATGAAAAACTAAATAAAATTGATTCACTCTTTCTCCCTCTCTCTCTCTCACTATCCCTCTCTCTTTTAAAAAATGAAAATAAAAATAAAATAAAATAAACCACTTACCAGACGATTCCAACCTGTGTGCCATATTGGTGCTGCCTTCTGATAATTGTCCTTTCTCTGTCAAGGTGAGATTTTCCTGGTTCTTGGTATGACAAGTGATTTTTTTATTGCCTCTTAGATATTTTGGGTATTATGTTATAAGAGTATTATGTAAATCACCTTTTTTAACAGACCTCTGTGACTCCACACCAGTAGGGTAAAAGGGATGCTTCCTACTATTGCCAGGTGGGATTGGAAGTGGAGTTACTCCATTTACCCTCCTGTGAGCCACAGGGGAGGGAGAAGGACCTCACTGCTGCTCCATGAATGGGATTTCAGTCTCAATAGGCGTCCACTCTCCTGACCCTGGCTGTGAGGATGGAGCCCTTCAGTGTGACTCACTGGATGCTCTCCACCTATACCACCAGAGTGGGAGATGCCTCGATACAGGACCTAGGAGGAGAGGGAGAGGAAGGGACATCTTGTGACAACTGGGTGGTGCTGGAAGTTGAAGTCCCCACCCTGACTCCGATGACACCATAGAACTGGCACCAACTCTTTAGCTCTGTGTTATTGGTTTCTCGTTTCCTTTCTGTAGGAGGATCTATTATGTAGAACTTAAATTTCTTTTTAATTTCTTGAGAGTAGCTTTAGAGCCCCGCATGTCATCTACCTGTTGTATGTTCAACGCTAACTGGTGAGGAATGTATATTTGGGGGTTATTGGGTGTTTTTTGCATCAAGGTCATGGCTGGTGTTATTGAGTCTTCCATAGCCTTACTTATTTTCTGTCTACCTGCTTGATCGATTACTGATATTACTTTAATTGTGGCTTGTCAGTTTTTCTATTTTTTCTTTGTTAGTTTTTGCTTTACGCATTTTGAAGCTCTGTTATTGTGTGTATTCACATGTAGGATCATTACATTTTCTTACAGTTTTAACCCCTTTATCTCAGTTTTTATTTGAGATCTACTTTGAAACTGGTATAAGCACTTCAACTTTCTTATCACCCATCTTTGTGTAGTATAGTCTTCTGTCCTTTCTGTACCATTATATTTAAAGTAGACGTCTTGTAGACAGCAAATATATGGGTCTTTTTTTTTTTTTTTTAGTTCAACTCGGCAATCCTTGTGCATTAAGTGTTTAAATCAATGATAGTTAATATGGTCTTCAGTATCATTTGGCTTACAGTATGATTTTGATAATTGCTTTCCTTTTTTTCTGGCTCTTATTTCTTATATTTCTCCTCCTTTCCTCCTTTCTGTTGAATTAACTGAATGTATTCAGTAACACATTCACCTCCCCTCACTATTGGTTTATTAGAAATGCTATTTTAGGGCTGGAGCAGTGGCTCAGTGGTTTTGGCGCTTGCCTGGCAAGCACGAGGACCTGGGTTCAAACCCCAGCACCACGTACACAGCTGAGTGTTGCAGCAGCGAAGGCCATGTGAAAAACTAAATAAAGTTGTTTCTCTCTTTCTCTGTCTCTCTCACTGTCCCTCTCTCTTTAAAAAAAAAAAAAAAGAAATGCTATTTTATTTTTAGAGGCTGTTCTAGGGTTTATGAATTGCATCATTAATCACACCTCACCTTCGCCTTGTATGATGTGTAAGAATCTTATCACAGTGTCTTCCACACCTCCTCCTGGCCTTTGCGCTAGTGGGTCTACACCTTTTACTTCCACATATGCTAAAACCCCACATTTACTGTTTTTGCTTTAATAGGTAAATCATATTTTAAACACAAGAAAGCACGTTAAGTAAAGGTCTTTAATCTATTTTTAAACGATTTTACTTTTTCAGAATAGTTTTAGATTCACAGAAAAATGAGGAGGAAAAATGAGAGGAATCCCATACATCTCCTGCCCCCACCACATACCCAGAGCCTCCCCCATCAGCAACATCACTCACCTAAGTGTTACAGGGATGAAGCTGGACTGATATGTTATTATCACCCAAACTTTTAATCAGTATTAAAGTTTGTCCATTAAGTTTTTCAGTGATAATATTTTTTATAAGTTAAATTGGGATCCCATCTGCACCTTTTGATTATTACTTAAAAGTCTTACTTTGTTCTCATGCTTTCAGCTTATCTTTTATCTTTTAATGTAATTCATATGACAATTTTATTACCTGTCTCTATTAATTCCAATTTCTGAAGCTTTGGGAGTGCTGTTAAGGTGTCTTATGTTTCTGCTTGTTCTTATTCATGTTGATTGTCTCCTTACATGTTTAATTATTTTTCCATGAGTTGTCCTGAAGTTATAATAAAATAATAATAGCATATTTGAAATCATTTAAATTAAACATTATGCTGTTAGAATTTTGTCTACTCTTTTCATTTATAACTTGTGTATCTACATTATATTTTATATGTGTTATTGATTTATAGCCTTATTTTATAGAACTAGTCTTTTTTTTTTTAAGACAGAGAGGGACAGTGAGAGAGAGAGAGAGAGAGAGAGAAAAAGAAAGAGAAAATCAATTTTTATTTTAGCTTTTCATGTGGTTTTTGTTATTCCAACACTTGATTGTGTACGTGGTGCTGGGGTTCAAATCCAGGTCCTTACACATGCCACGCAAGCACCATTACCACCGAGCCAGCGCTCCAGCCCCTAGAACCAGTCTTATAAGTGGAGTTTGCAGCTACCTCCTGATTTCCTCCCAGAACCTGTATTTTTGCCTTATTTTCCTTATTTTTTTCTGAAAGTCTTCTTTTTCTTGCCAAAAAGACTTATTTTTTGCCTTCTTTCAGGAGCCTAGGGACTCTTACCTATTCCATGGTCACTTTAAAACCGATTCTCAAATTGAGGTATTTTAAGCCACCTGAGTCATTTGAATTTCAGCCAAAATTTGTGTTTGCAAATTCTTGGGGAGATATTTTCCTCTCTATAGTCATACACCACATTATATTTCAGTAAACGTTAGGCTGCATATACAACCATGGGCTCACAGATTACAACAGAGCTGAAAAAAAATCTTTTATCTAGTATTTTTACTATTTCATATTGCTGGAAGAAGTACAAATTAATATACATATATCATGAAGGAGCATTTGGTAAAAATCTCTCAAAATTCAAACTGCATCTACTCTTTGGATCACCAATCCCATGTTTAGAAATATTTTTACAGATGTATTCATCCAAGAGAATAAATATTCATTTCAAAGAAACACTTAATTAAATATTATTTAAACTTGCAAAAGATTATAAAGGAAAAAAAACTACTCTTAGAAGACTGATTAAATAAAGTATTGCAGTTCCAAGCACTGGACTATTAGGCAGTCATTTAAAAATGAGGTCAGTCCCAATGGTACAGAGTAGAAGACACAGAGACTATATATATATATATATATATATATATATATATATATATATATATAAATTTTTGAAATATCTAGTTTTAAATTCTTGCCTGAGTATAATAATTTGGCTTCTCAGGGGAGTCAAATGTAGCCTACAGCTTTGGTAACCCCCTTTTCCCTCCTTCTTCTCCCCGCTTCTCTCCTTTCCCTACTCTCTACACCCCCTTCATAGTTATAGTTCCCCCAGATTATGTGTTAATTAGAATTTGGTGGGTCTTCTAAGTAAAATTGACTAACTTTCACCCTATCCTAGGTTTTACTCTAGCTTCCACATATGAGAGAAAACATTCGACCCTTAAGTCTCTGTGTTTGGCTTATTTCACTTAGCATGATTTTTTTTTTCCATTTCTATCCATTTACCTATTTCTAATAGCTGAAAAGAAATCCAGTGTGTGTGTGTGTGTGTGTGTGTGTGTGTGTGTGTGTGTGTGTGTGTGTGTATTTGGATCCACTCATCTAGTGGAGGGCATCTGGGTTGGTTCCATAATTCAGTTATTGTAAATTGAGCTGCTATGAACATTGATGTAGCTGTGTCACTGTAATATGCTGATTCTAGCTCTTCTGGGAAAATATCCAAGAGTGGGATAGCTGGGTCATAAGGTAGTTTCATCCCTAAATATTTGCGGATTATCCACACTACTTTCCAGAGTAGCTGTATCAGTTTGTAGTCCCACCAACAGTGTGTTAGTGTTCCTTTCTCCCCACAACCCCTCCAGAATCTGTTATTGTTCATATCCTTCAACTTTGCCATTCTGAATGGAGTGAGGTGAAATCTTAATGTAGCTTTGTTTACATTTCTCCAATGTTTTTCTTTTAAAAATGAAATATGCATTGAATTTCTTTTTATTTTTAAGAGGGGAGGAATTAATTTTATTTATTTTTTCATCCAGCCTTTGATTCTCCAACACTTAGTTGTGTTTGTGATGCTGGGGTTCAAACCCAGGCCCTCATACATGATAGGCAAGCACTCCAGCCCTAAGCCACTGCTCTAGCCCCTGTATTGGATTTCTTAATATTGCTTCTCAATACTAAGTTACATTGATATTCTAGGTTATGTTATTAATTCTCTAATTTTGAATGATTTTAGTATTTTCAGAATAAAGCTATTTGTCAATTTCAAATTATTACTTAGTTTGGAATTTGAAAGAAGAGTTTGAGAGCATTTCTAATTTTTCCCTCATGACAAGAATTTAAGCAATGTAGGGGTTATCTGGATTTTGAGGTTTTTAAAATTTAAACTGAGATCATAACAAATCAGCACTAGATATATGCTGGTAAAATTTTTTTTATGGTACTGGGAATCGAACTCAGGGCCCCACACATGCTTAGCAAGCTCTCAGCCACTGAGCTATATATACCCCAGCCCAGGCAGGTAAATCTTTTATTTCTGTTTAAAAATTTTTCCCTATCTTTTGTGTTCTTTCAAGGTATTTGATATTTGGGGGGGAGGTAAATTTTGCTAATTTGTTCTCACTTTTCCTATTCCTAATGTGATATTCTGCATTGTATATATTTTTTGATTTTCATAAAATGAACACATTTTAAAGGCAGAGCTCAATAAATGTCTCTACATGTATATAATCATGCAACTAAAATCTGTATCAAGATCAATAATGTTCCTATCATTCCAAAAAAAAAAATGAATAGTCTTACCAGTCCATAGGGGTTTAATTTTACCACCCTCTGGGATGAAATCAAATTGTTTCTCTCATCACAGATAATTCTGAAGGTCTTGCTAGCACTGTGAATGGGTAAGGAACACAATCAGGCAGACAGGGGTCCTTTTATGACTCCTGGTCCATGAGTAGACTAAGTCCACAGCCCACCCGCAAGCATGGCCATTGCTTGTGTGGATTCACCTGTTTAAGAAGCCCCAACTCTCTGGAAGCCACTAGACCCCACTCCACCCCACCCCCAAAAAAGAATCTACATTCTAATGGTGGCCAGCACCTTGTGTTCAGGTTTTGGTGCAATTCCCAAGGTCCTCCGCTATGCTCTTGAATGTTCCTCTAGCTTATGCTGGTGACATGTAAAATATGCCTGGTCTTATTGAAGATGCGATTGTCAATAAGAATCAGAAAAGGTGATACATGGAGTTAAACGGTCTTGGGGAATTTCACTGCTCTGTCAGATTTGTTTTGATTGGTTGGGTTTGTCACTACCGTAATGTCTAAAATAAACCATATCCCTACTCCTCCTTTCTTTGGATCTATTGCCAATGCTAAAATTGCTATAAAGAAAAATCCTCCATGTTGCTTAGCAAGACTCCTACCATGTGAGACCCGGATTTGGAACCTGCAGTCCACCAATCTGTGTGTGTGTGTGTGTGTGTGTGTGTGCGCGCGCGCGCCCACATGCACAAGTGCTTGCACATGTTTGCTTCTGCTAACCTCCAAATAATGTCCTAGTCCATCTTCATCCAAGTTTTCCGCTTCTCTTGTACTCAGCTGGGGAAACCAGTCAACTGACTTCTCTTCGGTGATGATATATGGACTTTTAAAACATTGATTGTCTTTTCTACTACCGTTGTCCAATTTTTTTTCAATTTTTCAGAAGTTCTTCAAAGTTTTCAATCTCTGTGTAGTGTTATACACAATTTCCCAAAGCTGTTATAGGCATTTTTGTTTGTTTAGGGTTTCGAATTTTAACATACTTCCAGGTCTCTGATAGAGAGGAGGGGTACTTTGTTGATTTAACATATCAACTTCAACCTGGAAATTTGAGATGAATATATTTCAAAACCTAATCAAAAGCCAATGCTTCATTAGGAGCAATTAGTTTGATATATTCAGATCTTTCCAGAAAATGTTTGGCTCTTGGTCCTTTTGAACTTGGGGCAGTGGATGAAATTGAATCTTGTTGGATCAAAACCATTAAACAATGTATAGATAAAGTAGTAGCAAAGAAGTTAAACTATATTTGTCATACTTTTAGAACCTTTAAGAACTTTCTAAAGGAAGATTCCTTGATGCAAACCTTCATTTTCACCACCAAAAACTCACCAAAATAGGCCGTTTCTTACTTTGTATCAAGGCTGATGTTGTCCTTGATTTTCACACCACAAAAGATTAAAGATAATACCACCAATTATAATATTTACAAAAAAAACCCTTCCCGAGAATGATCTGCCACTGGTATTGTACTAAATAAAGACTCTGAGAAATAGCTTTGATAATTTGTACTCATCAACAGGAGAATGCAGGAGATTAAAGGTAGCAAGGGTGAATAGCCCCTCATTTTTGCAAAACTTGTACAACCTTTTATGCACCTACTAAGGCCATTATTATGTAATAATAAGAAGGACGTGTGCTGCCTATATGGACTCAGAGACGGAATAAAGACACAAGAAGCTATTTTCTCTCAAGAGAACTGTAGTGTCATAGATTAAAGGTGGACAGGCAGCCATCATTTAAAGCAGCTCACACTCCAAAGGATATTTATTCACAAATTGATTAGGGTTGGAAATGAAAATGATTTAGTTGGTGGGAACATTACAGCAGCCCTTTAAAGTGTGATGGAAAAGATGAAAGGAGACTCACTTACCCTTTCCTTAGCATGCAGACAGAGATCAAAAAAGACCAGCGTCCCATTGATAGGCCTAATGAGGCTGCGCTTCTATTTAGCTCTTCAGTTATTTCCAGTGACTCGGGAGGCATGTTCAGTCTGAGAAAAAAAAAAAAACTGATGATCACGTTGCTGGAGGCTGCCTCACATTTCACGAATCTTTTTTGGGTGATTTGATTTTTTTCCAAAATTATAATGGTAATTAGTGATACTGACTCCAACAGAACCCTTGATCCCCCTCTAAAGACTGGCTTTGTCTCCAGTACTACTCGTCCCAAGCCCTTAATATCATCTTCCACTCATCACTTTCTCTCCCACCTGCCATCAGGTCTACCAGCAAAACCTGCTTGCTCCATCCTCAGTCTGCCCACTTCTCTTCCCTTCTGCTTCTCCATCTGAAGTCCAACAACTCTAATTCCATTGCTGTCAGCTCTCATCTGGGTCAGGAACTCCAAACCAGACATTTAGCCAAGTCCAAACAATGAAGCCAGTTAAAAGAAGTAACACATTCAGAAAATAATCAATTCCAGAAAAAAAAAATGTCAGGACTTCTTTACAGACTAAAATCACCATGTCTCCAAAATCAAATCCGTTTCTTTTTACATCCCAAGAAACTGGAAGTTCCAATGCTCTTACTTTATTCGAGACGCTAGGCCCACAGTGAAGATACCATGCGGCAAAATCTCCTGTCCAGAGTGGCTCATTAAAATCTCTCTTTGAAGCTAAATAGAAACTTCTCAACAGAAGACATTGTTCAAGCCAATGAACACATGAGAAAGTGCTTCTAAATCACTAGTAATCAGAGAAATGCAAATGAAAACTACATTAAGATATCACCTCACGCCAGTCAGAATGGCAAAAATGAAGAAAATAAACAATAATAGATGCTGGAGGGGCTGTGGAGAGACAGGCACATTAACACACTGTTCGTGGAGCTGCAGACTGGTACAGCCCCTCTGGAAAGCAGTGTGGAGAATCCTCAAAAAATTAGAGATGTCACAGGAGTCTGGTGATTGGGAAGATGGGGGAACCATCCCAGAAGCCGATGTTATTCCTACGCTAGATACCCATTTAACACATGAGTTCTTCTGGGGGAAACTGCAATAGATGAAACCCATAGTAGCTTATCTATGTTAGCATTACCCCTGGTTAACAAAGTTTATACACATTGATTGCTACAGTTTTGACAATGTTTCCCCCTCATCTGTATCCTGTATCGCAATATACTTCTAATAAATGTGGACAAAAAAAATTGGAAAATTAAAAAAAAAAAAAAAGAAATTCCATAGTGGATGGGAAATGAGTATCCTGGCAAGTAAAAGGGCAAAAGTTGAAAGTGACAATAGCCCACCATGGTTCCAGTGCTTAATAACTACAGAATTTTTTTCTTTGATGGTGGTTTCAGCAGATAATATGGGATATATTTAACACACACACTTATATAGATATCTAATGAATAAATATTGTCTGTGTTTTCTGTCCAATCTTTTATTTTTTTTAAAGAGAGAGGAACAGTGAGAGAGAAAGAGAAAGAGAGAATCATTTTCATTTGGCCTTTGTTGCTCCAACACTCGGTTGTGTATGTGGTGCTGGGGTTCAAACTCGTGTCCTTGTGCATGCCAGGCAAGCGCCGTAACCTCAGAGCCACCGCTCCAGCCCCCATCCAGTCCTTTTTATTAACTTTTTTGTGATTAAGCCTGACATGCAAGCCATAGAGACAAAAACTTTTAATTAAGTATGTCATTTTATTGGGTAAACTTACATATTCACATGCTGTGTGGCATTTCCTCTGCCCTAATGTGCTCTAGTTAAAATAAAAATATCTTTGTGTCATCCTAAAAAAAAAAAATTAGAGATGAGACCACCATACGATCCGGCTATTCCACTCCTGGGTCTCTTTCTAGGGGATTTAGAATCAGCACATCACAGCGACACAACAAAATCTATGTTCATAGCAGCTCAATTTACAATAGCTAAATCATGGAAACAACCCAGATGTCCCTCACTGGATGAATGGATCCAAAAGCTGTGGTACATATATACCATGGAATTTTACACAGCAATTAGAAACAAAGATATCGCAGCCTTTGAAGGTAAATGGATGGCTATGGAAGAAATTATGCTGAGTGAAATCAGCTTAACCCAGAAAACCAAGGGTCGAATGTCTTCACTCATCTGTGGAGGCTGGAGCTAGACCCTGACCATTAAGAGAAGTGGTCTAATATCAGGTGTTAAATCCAGATATCATGTAATGTTGCACAACCTAATACTTTTTTTAGAGATGTTGTGGGAAGGGGAAGGGAGGGGTAAGGGTGGGTAATTGGGGGGCGCCCTCTCGGGGGTAAATCCAATTTTCAGAATCTATATACATTATATATATTATTTTGTTAAAATTTGTATGATTGTTCAACAAATAAATTTCTCAATTAAAAAAGTTAAAAAAAAAATCTGTCTTTGAATTGCGAAACCACCGTATTTGAGAAAGACAGTCTCAGCTGACTTACTTTCAAGGATATGTCCACATTGATGTCAGCATCTTCTACAGGCTGCACAATTTCTAACACGTACACCGCTACTTTTTCCTCTTTTAGTAAAGAAGAAAAATGTCTCAGATGGGGCATAAACCTGTAGTAGAAAAGTGTTCTCCCCTTGATGCAGGTATAACCAAGAAATACATTTACCTTTCTCAATCTTGGCACTGGGAAAAGGAAAGGAAACAAATCCCAGGGATTATGAACCATAAACTGGAGTTCAAGCTAGTTTGTAGTCTGAATTCTCGTTAATTGGTGTAATCCCAAACATCACAAGCAGAGAATTGAATGTGGTTTTAGGTTGGTGATCCCCCTGGAAGATAGGTGGATGCTCCCTGGATGAGCTCCAGTTTCTTTGAACTAAAATGCTCTCCTCCTTTCAGAGACAATAAATGTCTAAAGATGTGTGTCTTACACTGAATGAAATCCTGCACCTTGTTGATTTCTAGCCCCACACACTGTCAGTGCCAGGTCCTCTCATCTTTTTAACTGCACAATTTAGTTATGTAGTACCTTGAAAGTTGGGAAGAGGTATACAGGTACACAAATAAAGAAAAATTATAAAAGAGGAAATTAAGCAAACGTCTCATCAGATCTTTTAAAGTTCTCTATCATTCCTTCATGCAAGTATGCACACAGAAATAAAGATGATGGGCTGGAGCGGTGGCTCAGCAGTTACAGCGCTTGCCCAGCATGCGCAAGTACACAGGTTCAAACCCCAGCACTCACGTACACAACTAAGTGTCAGAGCAATGAAAGCCTTGTGAAAAACTCAATAAAAATTGATTCTCTCTCTCTCTCTCTCTCTCTCTCTCTCTCTCACTGTCCTTCTCTTTTAAAAAAAAGAAAGAAAGATGACTGCAAAAATAGCTACAGTGGATGAATCTCAGCAATATAACACTAGGTGAAAATAGACCGACAAGATTACATGTAGTATAATACTATTTATTAAACATATATATATATATATATATATATATATATAACTGGTGAAACTTTATTTTTTTATTACAGGGTTATTGTACAATCATAAAAACATATAAAGTAACAAGATATGTGTTTAATCCTAAACCATAGTAACCCCCACATTGCCCATACCTAAGTCTCTTGGTTCTTCTATATTATGCCCCTATAGCAAATATAAATGTCCATATATATATTATATGTATGGATATATCATAATATATATGTATGTATAAGATTGTGAATCTTCCAGAATTAAATGATTGCATAAATATTATTTGACTTCTGGGAGGGGGGGTAAAGATTATGCTTCTATATTGTTGATTGTCTCCCTAGATCCCTCCCTATCTTCCCTCCCTCTCTCATCCCCCACCCTACTCCTCCACCTCCGCAGAGTAGTTAGAATCAGCACATTACATCAACACAGCAAAATCACTATTCATAGCAGCTCAATTTACAATAGCTAAATTATGGAATCAACCCAGAGGCCCCTCACTGGATGAATAGATCCAAAAGCTCTGGTATATATTTAAATACATATTTTGTAATGAATTTAATATAAACTATATTAAAAACAAATTCTTACAACTCACAAATCTGGTTACATCTGTATGGGGAGGTACTGGTTTGGAAGTAAGAATGGGTTGCAGGGTGAGCACCTAAGTAGGTACAGATTATTATTGGTGCTGTAGATTTGTGTTAGTGAATTCTTTGGTGCATATTGCATTGTTATGGATGGATGAAAGAATCAATGGATGAACACGGGCCATGTGTAAAACAGTGATGAAACTGTATGACCAAGGATTGTGGTTAATTCAATTATTCCAATCATGAAAGTCACGCCAGAAAAGAAAACACAAACTGAAGCTCACAAACTTAAAAAAGCAAATACTCCTAATTGAGCAAGGATCCAAGCTAAAAAATAGCACCCAAATGAAGGTATTTAATACAGGGAATTAGCTCTACCTGTGATGGAAGATCTAAGAGGCCAAATGACAGACAACTTACAGATTAACAAAGCCAGGGAGGCCATACCATCCTTAGGCTACAGGGTCAAAGCAGAGACATTGCCGGAACCCAGGAACTGGGGTCACTCCACTGAAGTTGAAACCATGTCATAAGACAACTGCCACCAAAAAGCCACCTGAGAGAGAGGTGGGGGAAAACACTGAGAGTGGAGAAAGCCACTTCCCCCATCCTTTATTCTTCAGCTAGTACCCAGCCAGATTCTATGACATAGAAGTCTGGGAAACACAAGCTGCTCTGGGTCACCTGCCCTGGGATCTAAAGCACAGCAGCGGGTAAGAGTCAGGAAGGGACAGGAGATGGAGCAGCCACAGAGCTGGAGCCCACCCTCGCCCCAGCCAAGGCTGCCTCCTCCTCCTAGAAACAATCTCTTCGCATAGTTTGCTTCTTAAACTTCCTGACTTTTATCCAATGTCTACATAAATAATTGTGAATTTTATATAATTTTGAATATGCAAATGGTCATGTTATATATACCTGTTATAAATAAATAAAATACTGTACATTTAATATAATACTAGGCTGTATGTGTGTATATAATTTTGTTTTTGAACAAAGAAATTACAAAATGTATGAACACGAATTTTCTGGATTTTTTCCAATTTTCTTTAATTAACAATGATTTCTTGGAGGCGTCTCCATGTGATAACATACAGATTTATCTCATTTCTTTGATGGCTGTGGATCACTTCGTTGTATGATTGCCATAACGTATGTAACTAGTTGCACATTTAGAGTATTTCCAAATGTTTACTATTACAAACAATGCTGCCATGAGCACACTTTTTTTTAATTTTTTTTATTTTTGAACAACCATACAAGTTTTTAATAAAATAATATAAAATGTGTATAGATTCTGGATATTACAGTTACCCCCAGGAGTGCCCCCCCAATTACCCACCCTTATCCCTCCCTTCCATGAGCACACTTTTAACTCCATGTGTGTATATGTGGTCATTTCTGCAGAGTAAGTTCCCAATAATAGAATATGATTTTAGAATTCGTATTTAGACCCTACTGAGTGAGCTTTCAAAAAGGATATCACCCTGTTTAGACTTACCAACTTTATTAGACAGTGCTTCTTTCCTTCCCTACACACTTGCCACAATGAGACACTGATTGGCTTTTATTTCATTTTTGTTATGATCCAAATTTCCTTGCTTCCTAACACCTTTTTCCTGTTTGCCATTCACTTTGAACTATGAATTGGTCATAAATTTGCCCATTTTCTCTTGATGTTCTTCCTCTCTCCGTTTTGCCCTCTGGCCAGCTCTCCATTCTTTGAAGGAGCTCAGTATATACTTCAGATAATAGTCATTTTACATCATATTTTATACTATCTTAATTCATGGTATATTTTGCCATGCAAAACTAATTTTTATTTAGTCAAATCTGCACATAATTTCTCTTTATAACTTCTACATTTTACATTTTGCCATTTCTATTCCCATGATCATAGAAATATTTTCCTATATTCACTAATGTTATAGTTTATATTTTAGGGTTTTATGCTTAAATATATCATTCACTAGGACTTATTTTTGGATAGGCTTTGAGTCACACACCAACGTTTCTGTTTTTGTCTATTCTTTCAGCAATGATACACTTGTACTGTTGTGATATCTAGCAAAGCAATTCTCTCCATTTTTTCTGAAGTGAATATTTTAACTATTTTTATACTTTCTAGATAAAATTCAGATCAGATTGCTTTGCGTGTATGTTGGATTTTTAGATTAAATTAGGACAACAGATAACACTTGGCTTTCACTGCTTAATATATCTATGGTTCCGAAGAAATAAACTCTGATAAATCAGACTTGGAAGGGATTCCATTAAAGTCCATCTTTCTAATAAAAGCCTACTTGCTAATTCCTACTAATTACTTATTCCTTTGTGCCTTGTAGCACCTAAACTATCTCTATCAGTGTAGTTATTATCCTTTTAGAAGTTATTTGCTGAGATCCCTCACTCCTCTCTACAGTAAGTTTCTTGAAGACATGATCAGCATATGCTCTGAGATATGGGGTTTTTAAACTAAATGGTTAGCCAATCATCACAAAACCAAGCCCACCTTGACCCAACAGATTTGAGAGATTTCATTTATAATGCATCAAATCCCATATAATTTGGGTCTATGTCTGGATTTTCTATTGTATTCCATCTGTCTGCCTATTTGTGTGTTAATACCACAGTTTTAATTTCTGTTGCTTTAATTATATTCCTTAACAATGACTCTCCTTTTTCAAAGGTTTCCTGTCCTTTGTTGTTCATTTTATACAACCTTTATAGACAGTGTAGTAGGCAGAACTCTGTCTCTTGTTCCCCAGATGTTCATGCTTTAATTCTCTGCTAAAGATTCCTGTGGGAGAATATGGTATATCTGTTTGTTCAAATCTGCCTGTATGAATTTTGGAAGTATTTTAAGTTTTTGTTATGGTTTTGACATTGTCTTTAAATTTGTATTTTTAAAGTATTTTCTATTTTCAGTGGCTATAATAAACATTCTTTGCTCTAGTTATCTTTTTTTTTGTTTTGTTTTCTGTTATTTTGTTTTTGCAATAATGGGGCTTGAACCAGGTCCTTGCATATGCTAGGCAAGCATTGTACCACTGAGTTATATCCCCAGCTCTCTGGGAAATTTTTTTTTTTTAATTTTCAAGACAGGGTGTTGCTAAACTACCCTGGCTGGCCTTGAACCTGCAATCCTCCTGGCTCAGCCTTCCTAGTAGGAGGACAACAAGTGTGTGACACCATACCTAGCTTCTCATTACCCCTTCTGATTAGTTTGTATTTGTATATGTAGAAACCATGGATACCAATACATTAATTTATTCTGTTACCTAACTGAACTTTTTTCATTAATTGTAATAGTTCTACCAAACATGTGATTATGCCATCTTCAAAGAGGGATAATTCTATGCCACCCTTTCCAATTTTTCTATCTCCACTGGATTTCTCCTACCATGTACCTTGGCTATCACCTTTAATGAGATACTGGACAACAGTGAGTACAAAGGGTATCTTAGCCTTCTTCTTGACTTTTTTGGAAAGACACCTAGTATTTCCCCATAAGCAAAGGAGATTTATACTCCATATAAACACATTTAAGATTCATCATGTAGCATATAGTTGAAGTTTTCAATAGTTTCATGAAAAGTGTGAAGAGAGTGAGAAGAGAGAAAGATGCAGAGAAGCTTTTGAGATTATAAATTTCAAATTGTTTTAATTTTGAAGTTATTTTCTATTAAATAGTAATGAAATAAGAGTTTTTCTTAAAATAAAATTTCCTGCCATCATTCTTTTGAGTTTTAAAATATAAATATTATTCCTAATATGATATGTGGTATCTTTAGCTTCTTTATCTATCAGTAAATACAAGCACACATTACCACATCCTGACCGCATAAATAGTTCAAATTGGGCACATCTTGCAATTTCTTGAACGCCTGCATTCAGATTATAGCTCTCACAGCATCCCACTGTCTTGTTAGCCAACCAAATTCAATCAACAGTTAAACAACACAGATGACCCTCACTTGATGAGTGGATCCAAAAACTCTGGTACGTATAAACTGTATTATGGCATTTGCAGCCAAATGGATGGAGACGGGAAAAAAAATTTGCTAAGTGAAGTATCCCAAACTCAGAGACTCAAGGGGCAAATGTTTTCTCTCATTTGTGGAAGCTAGAATATAAGCGGAAACAGTAAGTTAGATGGCTAACCTAACTATTACCTCAACATGTATGAATTTTTATGCAATCATGGGGAATCTTCCCTAGGTTCCCTGGGGACGTAGGGAGGGGGGCTGGTTGGGGGGACGGGAATAGGAAGGACGTCAAGGAGACTGGAGGGAGGTAGTATGGGGGAATCTAACCTGAGGGGAACCTCCAACTTCCAGGAGAAGTCCAATTAACTTGGGACTTAAGTAGAGTGAAACATGGAACCATGGGAACCCAAAGGGGGGAACCATGGTCTGGCACCAGTCTTGGCTTATTCTATCATTACACTTTTGTGTAATGATTGTTTGACGATGAACCCCTCCTAATTGTAAGACCATGTTTATCGAATAAAAATTTTAAAAAATACAGTTTGATGTGCCACCTAAATTAAAGGACATTTTTAAAGTTTTATGAAGTGAATTGCCAATGTATCAATGGCTCATTCATTTTTATTGCTGTATGATATTTCTATATATGAAAATATTTTAAAATTTATTCTGTTAGGTTATTTGTAGCTTGGGGCTATTTTGATAAATGCTACAAGCATTCCTGCCCCCTCCACCTGCTGCAAATGCCATCAGCTGAGTCACACATGAAACATGTGTACTCTCATTGAACTGCATAGAAAATCTGCCTACACTGCATGGTTGTTCGATACCTACTTAGTCACATCTTCAGCAATGTGTCCTGCTGACGTATGTGTTGACAAAGAAAAGGAATACATTTTAGTTTGTCACCGCAGGTATTAACTATGCTGTTGTTTCACCGCAGCAGGAAGAATAAATATCTTCCCAAAAGTGTTTGGTTTTCATATTCGCTCCTAAGTAAGGAATTTACAGACGCTTCTCAACTATTTCTATTTTTAAGTTTAATTTTAAAATTTTAAGGAGTGAATTAAATATTGCACACTTCAAGAATTTTTGGAAAAAAATCATTAAGTTTTCTTCTCATGCTGCAAATGTCTAGATTTTACGGCTTACTGATGTACAATTCTGGCTAATTTCTCAAGGTCAATGTATAACATGGGTAAAGGTTCTTTTGTTAATGACTGGGATGTAATTCATATTTCTAGGGCTCTTTGTAATTTAGAACTTGTATTTGCTTCTCTTCCTTCCATACTTGATTAGACTGATTAGACCTCCATTCTTTCGCCTCATGTGGTCACTGAGGAAGCACTCAGCCGGAGCAGCAGGAAAGGGTGGGCTCGGCCATTCCCTTGTTCGCTTATGCTTCCATTGTTAATAACCTCTTCAGCCATAATTTCCCATCTAATTAAAATCATATAATATTATCTTTACATTTACTTAACTGGGCATTCACTCAGTGCCGTGTTCTACAATAGCTTAAAAATTATGGGTGAGAATTTGCTCTCTACTTTCTGCTCTCTTCCATCAGTCTGGTCTTCAAACGACAGATTGATCAAGGGATGTCAACGCAGGGCCCTTCTTTGTGTGCACAGCACAGGTTTGGAGAGGAAAGCAGAGCTCGGAGGCAGGGGCTGCAGTCCTGATTCAAAATGAGACACTGCTATCATGAGTTTGTCGCTTAATGGTACCATACTGAGCGATTCTGGGGATCAAGACATCCCAGAAGGACTGGATATACATCCAAAAGAACTGAAAGCAGGGACTTGAACAGATATTTGCACTCAGGCTCACAATAGCATTGTTCACACGAGTCACAAGGTGGAAGCAACCCAAGTATTCATCTATGGAGGAATGGATAAACAAAATGTGATGCGCGCACGCGCACACACACACACGTGATATATGTGTGTGCATATATCACGTTTTATATATTGTATATATATATATATATATATATATATACCACATGGTATATATATACACAATGAAAAAACTATCCAGTCTTAAAAAGAAATGAAATATTGATATATGCTACAACATGGATGATTAGTGAAATAAACTGTACAATTCCACTTAAATGAAACACCTAGCATAGTCCATTTCATAAAAACAAAAAGTGTATGATGGGGGAGGAGAAGAAGTTAGTGTTTAATGGGTACTAGGTTTCAGTTGGGGAAAGTGAGGAAGTTCTGGAGGAAGATGGTGATTGATGGTGATTATCCAACAATGTGAATTTACTTAATGCCAATGAACTGTTTATTTAAAAATGGCTAAGTAGGCAAATTATATGTTGTGTATGTTTTACAATAAAAAAAATTACCAAAAACAAGGAGGGAGGGAAAAGTCCCTGAGACAGCAGTGAGTCATCATCACTGAACATCCCCAAATATCACAAGTCCTAATCGGAAGACATGTAGGGTTACAAAACTCCTCTCCTGGGAGGAGAAAAAAAACAAAGGATGCCATTTATTATTGTAAAACTATTTTTAAAAATCATAAATCCCGGGCTGGAGCGGTGGCTCAGCGGTTTTGGCCCTTGCCTGGCAAGCACGAGGACCTGGGTTCAAACCCCAACACCACATACACAACTAAGTGTTGGAGCAACTAAGGCCATGTGAAAAACTAAATAAAGTTGCTTCTCTCTTTCTCTGTCTCTCTCACTTTCTCTCTCTCTCTTAAAAAAAAAACCATAAATCCCTACGTGACTTGTGTACAGGTTAGGCATAAATATGCATATGCCTCCCACAGGTCTCTAAGCTTCTCAAAAACAGGACATCTTATTTATCTCTAGGCCCTTGGTACGGTGTTCCTGAATGCAGCATGAAGAAAAATTTTAGCTGATGCTTGGGAAACAGAAACAACTGAACCAACTTGTCTTTGATAAGAAAAGTGGAAAAAAATGAGAGAGCAGGGTTGGCTCCGTTTAGTTCTACAAAACCACATACCCAATAGGAGCAGTCCTGCTAGGCGTTTCACCTCTTATTATAGAAAATTCAAAACCTCATGTGTGGAGAGTAGAGTCACCATCACCTAGTCCCCAGCACCCAGTCCCCAGCACCCAGTCCCCAGCACCCAGTCCCCATCACTCAGCTTCAACCAAATGTAAACATTTTATCAGTTTCTTCCCTTCACTTTCACCCTCATTTAATTTCCTGGAATTTTAAAATAAATCCTACATATGGTATCATTTCACCCTCACATACTAAACCTTTCTAAAAGATCAGGATATTTTTCAAAGCATGGCTTGCTTTTAAAAAGAAAAAGCTGGTTGAGTTCAGAAAAATGTAATTTAAAGATAAAAAACAGGTTATTCATCTCAAATCAGCCGTAAGGTCTTTGCAGCCCTTCCAATCAAGCAGGACACGAGATTGAGTGAGTCTGACCAAAATAAATAAATAAATAAATAAAAGCTGGTAAACTAAACTCAAGTGGCTTCTGTGGGTGATTCAATCAAATACTGGGTTATGCTTCTCGACCCTGGGCCCTCAGAAGAGTGGTTCTGTCTGCATCTACAAGGTACATCAGCATTTCAGGAGCAAATGGCTTAACCAAGTGCAGGAGGCTTATTTAAACAATCAGAGCGCCAGTTTATTGTCTTAACAAGAAATACCCCTGCTGGAGGTAGAAGACTTGAGTCCTCAAGGCAGGCTCTAGCTGGGGACCCGTTGATGGCAGGCTGCTGTGAGGACTCATAAGATAGTATATAGATTGATCAAATGACCTCTCCCTCATCAGGTGTCAAGGACTCCTTGAGCCAACTAAAATAAACATGTGTTGTTGTTGTTGTTGTTTTTAATAAAGAATCAGAGCACCTCTAAGGCAGGTAGTACAGCCTAGCTTCATTAGGGATAAAAGCAAAATTTAGAAAGCCTCAGTTTCCGCAACCCTGCCCCATCACTCATCTCCCCCAGCCCCAGTATCTCTGCTTCATATTCCATTTCTCTTTACCCTCACTCTCCCTGCTGACTTGTTTGAGCATGCTCAAGACCAAATATGATCACCCCAAAGCTGCTGAATTTTAGGTGCTCAACTGAAGGGGTCAGTTGAAACTAACTAGAATTATCATCCAAATTTTTAGGAACTAAATTCCAAAAACAGAACTTAGGTTTGAGGCCCTGTCCTGGTGCAATGAACTCTAGCCAACCCCAGGCTTGTGAGTTGATTCTTAGAGGAGGGACCTTGAGGGTAGGAAAACATTCTAAATACGGGCGAACACCAACATTTGTTTCTGTGGTATTCTGCTTTTTCTCCACTTTTGTAGCTACCCACTTAATTGATACATATATCGATCACTAATTCATGAACACAATCTAGTTGTAGTTGATTCTGCTTGCCTTAGAGCCTTCTCCCTGCAATCACCTTGTGTATCTTTGCTCTTGCTTACCATGTGCTAACTTTACAGCAGAACCTTCAGTAATATCATTTTCCTCACCTTCAAGTTCATAGGGAACCAACCACAGAACCAACTCCTGAACATTTTCTTTTCCCCAATTAGTTTGTTGAGCATAGAAAACCTAAAGAGGGGGTCAATGTTTTTGAAGCAAGAAAGAGTCACAAAACGGTTAAGAAATACAAACGCAGTTAACCTGAAAAACTCAGAAAAGGGCATTAGATGTGTAATCTCTGTCATCTTTTGATGGCAAAAAAAAAAAACTGAGCAAAGAAGACTGAAAATGGAAAATACACGTTAAATAATTATGATAGCCCATGTGCTATCTCTGTTCCACATTCATGTATGCGATGCACAGAAACAGAGCTGGAGACTATGTCAGAATCGCAGGGAGCGATGGATGCAGACAGCTTAGGTTCAGAAAAGAGTTGGGGCGCTGTACGGTATCCGGTGCACTCCACTCAGGGTAACTTAACAACCACAACAGCCAGGTTTCATGGTAGAGGCACTTGCAAATCCAGGAAGCTCTAAAAATCCACTAAAATTTCTGCCTTAATTTTTGTATTGTATCAGAACCAACAGACCCATGCCCTTCTTCAAGTTAAATAGAGAAGGTAGTTTTTTCCTCCTTGTTAGAGAATTAAAAGGTAGCTAAAAGGGTTTGATGCTACTTCAGCCTAGAACGGGGGGTGCGGGAGGAAAACTATTCTGTCTATAGACAAATAGAGAAGACAGGAAGAGACTTCAAGATTTTGGAGCATTAAAAGTGATGCAAAGCCCATTTAATGGACACCCCCAGGGCTTTTTTTTTTCTCCCAAGCACTGCAATTGATTGCCATGAGATTATGATGCCATTAAAATTCACTCTGCCCATAAACTAATGCTGCGGAAAATGCTGACGTTTATAGCAGTTCCTACAAGGGACATATTTCAGTGTGAAAGTAAGTCCTAATGTGAGAACTTTATCTCAGTAAAGCAACATCTAGGAAGGGGGAAGGAGGAGGAGGACGAGAGGCTGTCCTGGAGTGCTGGGAGTTTTATTTCTCTCAATAATGGGTGTATGGATGCTAAATTTCAAAGACTTTTTAAAATAAATCTATTGGCCTTTGACAAAATCAATCCAAACCCCATAAACCAAGAAGTCATCCACTTGATATTAATGAGCCCACATTTGCATTTATTTGTCTCTTACACTAGACAAACCATTAATTTCGTGTTTATGCTTCCTTTGAAGTCTGAATGCTCATAGATAGATGGCCTCATCGAATCTCCTGCTGCTACATTAATATTTCGCTATAAATGATAAATTTTATCATTTTCCACAACACCCCTTTTTACTTTAAGAAAGCTGTGAAAATACAAGCAATAATTCTTAAGGTCTGAAAGCATCGCTTTTTTTTTTTAAATACTCTTCAGCAGGGTTCATTAAAATCGTGATGTCTTTAACATCAGGGCACCTTTGATGGCCTCTAGAACTTGAAACCAAGATGATGTATAACTCATCAACTGATCAACTTCTCTTGGATAAAAGATGGTTCATTTGGCTAGAGCTGACACTCAGGTCCGTTCTTGACCAACACTCAACTCCTAAATTTTTTCTGGAATTTATCTGACAATATGTTAGGTCAAATATGAGCCTAATTCTTTGTTTTAAAAGGTGAAAGTATTTGGAAAGGTTTGAGGTGGAAACATTTATCATCAGCAGGATGTCCTCACTTGGTAGTGTTCAGAAATGGCAAAGTACCAGGTAGGAGGGTCAACCAGGTCCAGGTGGAATGGATTGAGGCTAAAAGAAATACAATGCATTATGCCATGGAGATGGTCACAGACCATTCTATTATTCTGTCTGATGGTGGTGATGATGATGGTGGTGGTGGTGGTGATTATGATGGTGATGAAGAAGATGATGATGGTGGTGGTGGTGGTGATTATGATGGTGATGAAGAAGATGATGATGGTGGTGGTGGTGGTGGTGATGGTAATAGTGATGATGATGACAATGACAGTGATGGTGATGATGATGATGATGATGGTGATGATCATGATGGTGGTGGTGGTGATGGTGTAGTGGTGATTATGATGGTGATGATGGTAGTAGTGGTGGTGATGATGGTGACGGTGATGATGGCAGTGGTAGTGGTGATGATAATGATAGATTAATATTTATTCCCTTCCTACATGAGTTCTGAGTTTTGAATTCATCTTCTAACCATCCTGGGAGCTAGTTGCTACTGATATTCTCAGCTTACAGTTGAGGGAACTGAAGCCCTAGGAGTAAATAATTTGTCAAAGGTGTAACTACCACATAAAGTGGAAGGTCCTTTGCCTCTTTACCATGCGCTGTCACATTCAGATCTGCCAGTATCTCCTAGAGATGGGTGGTCTTAGAAGTGCCTGCAACCTTTGATTATATGCATACCAATTCTTTCAGTTCTCCTATCGTGGTAGAGGTAAGGAAGAGACCCAAGCCAGGAACTACCAGGCAGTTAACTTGGGTGACAATCACATCAAGTCAGCTTGAAGCATGGAAGAACTGAAATATTTCTTAACCTTTATTCCAGGACATTATCTTGGCATGTTCTCTCCCTTCTCTTCTCCTTTGAATAGCCTATTTTTCTCTTGCTCAGGGCTCTGCAAATGCAGTCTCACTCACAGATCCTTTAGCCATTTTCTACAGTCTCCCTCACCTCCACTGCCTAAATGTACCTGCCTTTTGCTCAAATACATGTAAAGTCTTTGCTACAATTCATGTTTGTGTTGATGTTTCATTAAAATTAATGTGCAGCTTTTTATATATTGTTTAAATATGCATTCATACCCAAGTTTTTTTTCAGATTAATATTATATGTTCTTTCTGGGAGAAAATGGGCAGGAATTCTGTCTTCAACCAGAGAACCCACGTTCAAACTGATTCCATAAAAAAGACTATTTGCATTAGCTATAAAGATCACAATAAAAACATTTATAAGTCATTGTAATGTGAGATATTTTATTTGATTTATTTTTATTACTTCTGGGCCAAATCAGTGATTAAGGACTGCAATAATGTGTTTAACATGCAATTTTAAGCTTTGTCATTAAAATACTGGATTGGTCAGAAATGAGGAAAGCAGCTTGTTAGTCAAATAACTAGAAATCCCCCTGTTTGGAGAAAGTGGTCATGGGAGTAAGTACTGTTGGCCTAGAATTGTCCCTCCTACATCATCCCATGGGATGCGGAGAAGAAACAAAAGGATGCGGTCAGACTTCCTGGTCTCACGGGGAAGGATGCAAGAGCAAGTTAGGTTGTCTTTATGTAGATAACTAGTGACTAGGGGAAGGAAAACTTTCAACAGCAGTAAAGAATGCTGGGAAGTCTCCTTTACAGTTTTTGATGCCCATCTGATCTGCATTTGCAAAAGTTAACATGTGCTGAGGCTTATGAGGTGCCACACACTCAAACTTCACATCTGATCCCACAACCACCCTTTCAAAAGACACTACCATTCCTCCCATTTTACATACAGCAAAACTAAGACCCTGGAATGACAGCTAACTTGCCAAAGTTCTCACAGCTACTGAGAGATGAAGCTGGGCTTCAAATCAGGAAGACCCCTCTTCAATACAACATGGTATTGCTTCTTTAATAGTCATACACTAACCCCAGGAAGAAAGCCTGTTTCAACGTACCATATATAGTTGTTGTGTTTTATCTACTTTAGTAAATTGAGGAGAAAATCATTACAATTTCTCAGGTAAGCATGGCTATCATCAAAGTCAGTCTTTCTAGACCTGGAGACTTTATTAAAGCCCAGATCACATAACTTCACCACTTCCCAGTAAAGCACTGAGAGGAAATAGCAGACTCTTGAGTGTCGGGTATACAATCTTAATCTTGAGAACCATACCTAAAGTAACTAATTCAGCCAGGAGTGGGGCACACACCTGTAATCCCAGTGACTCAGGAGGCTCAGGCAGGAGGACTGAAAGTTCAAAGCCAGGCTCAGAGGCTGGAGTGGTAGCTCAGCAGTTACGGCGCCTGTCTGTGCAAGGATGCAGGTTCGAACTCCAGCACCATATACACAGGGAAGTATCGAGCAGCAAAAGCCACATGAAAAACTAAATAAAACTGATTTTATCTTTCTCTCACTGTCCCTTTCTCTCTCTCTCTCTTTAAAAAGCGAGCCTCGGTAACTTAGTGAGGCCCTGAACAATTTATCGAGACCCTATCTTAAAATAAACAAATAAAAAAGGGCTGAGGATGTGGCTCAGTGGTTGAGCACCCCAGGTTTAATCCCTGGTACCAAAAACAAAAGCAACAACAACAAATAAAACTTCATTTCAATGGAATTAGAGTGACTTAATCTTTAAAAATTGTCATCTCCGACACAACATATTAAAATCTCTTTTTTTTTGGAGATTAATTGCATTTATTTCCAGTATAATTAGAAAGCATTCTTAAGAGGTAAATTTAGAACACTGAGTGCCTTCATCAAAAATCAGGAGAGAGCCCCAATAAATAAACTTGTGCTCCAACTCAAAACCCTACAAAAAGAGGAGCAATCCAATCTCAAATCCAACAGAAGGCAGGAAATAATCAAGATCAGAGCTGAAATCAATAAACTGAGAACAACAAAAAAAATACTGAGAATCAATAAAACAAAGATTTGGTCCTTTGAAAAATTAAATAAAATTGACAGACCCCTAGCCAACTTCACCAAAATTAAGAATGAAGTGAAACAACTCAATAAAATCGAAGACAAAAATGGAGATATCACCACTGACTCAACTGGAATCCAGAGAATCATCAGAATTTATTTTATAAAACTGTATACTTCCAAATTTGATAATCTGGAAGACATGGACAAATACCTAGCTACATATGATAATACCAGATTAACACAGGAGGACATTGAGAATCTAAACAAACCAATCTCAAGTAGCAAAATTGAAGCAGCTATCAAAGGTCTTCTTAAAAAGAAAAACCCAGGACCTGATGGATTCTCAGCAAAGTTCTACCAGACATTTACAGAAAAATTAAAACCTCTCCTTAGTAATTTATTCCATGAAATTGAAAGGGATGGAACTCTCCCAAATACTTTTTATGAGGGAAATATAACCCTGATTCCAAAACCCAAAAAGACACATCAAGAAAAGAAAACTACAGACCAATTTCCCTGATGAACATAGATGCAAAAATCCTTAATAAAACTCTAGCTAACAGCATCCAAAAACACATCAAAAAGATAATACATCATGATCAAGTGGGCTTCATTCCAAGAATGTAGGGTTGGTTCAACATATGTAAATCAGTAAATGTGATTCACCACTTAAACAGATGAAAGACAAAAACCATATGATCATTTCAATTGATGCAGAAAAGGCCTTTGATAAAATTCAATGCCCATTTGTGCTCCAAACTCTGGAGAATATAGGAATGAGAGGAAGATACTTTTAATTTTGTAAGAGCCATTAATGACAAACCCATAGCCAACATTATACTTAATGGTGAAAGACTGAAACCATTCCCACTAAATTCAGGTACAAGACAAGGCTGTCCACTCTCACCACTCTTATTCAATATAGTCCTTGAAATCCTAGCCAGAGCTATCAGATAAGAGAAGAAAATCAAAGGACTTAAAATAAAAAAGAGGAAGTTAAGCCATCTCTATTTGCCAATGACTTGATCCTATACCTAGAAGACCCAAAAAGGTCTATCAGAGAACTACTACTGCTTATAAATTAATTTAGCAAAGTGGCTGACTACAAGATCAACGCTTATAAATCAATAGCTTTCCTTACACTCCAGCAGAAATTCTGCCAAAGAAGAAATCAGGGAATCCGTCCCATTCACAATACCCTCAAAAAGAATAAAATACTTGGGTATTAATCTAACAAAGGATATAAAGGACCTCTACAAAGAAAACTATCAAACATTTTAAAAAAGAAATTGAAGAACCAGAGAAGATGGAAAAGCATTCCATGTTCTTGGATAGGCAGAATCAACATAATTAAAGTGGCCATTCTGCCAAAAGCCCTGTACAAATTCAATGCAATCCCCATCAAGATACCAATGACATTCTTCATGGATATAGAAAAAGCAATTCTCAAATTCATTTAGAATAACAAGAAACCCAGAATAGCTGAAACATTACTAAGCAGGAAAGATGAAACAGGAGGTGTCACAATAACTGGCCTGAAATTATACTACAGAGCTATAGTAACAAAAACAGCATGGTATTGGTATCAAAACAGACATGAAGATCAATGGAATAGAATAGAAGATACCAAGACAAATCCACAAGTCTTTAATCATCTTACATTTGACAAGGGCGGCAAAAAATATAGTGTGGAGGAAAGACAGCCTGCTGAACAAATGGTGCTGGATGAACTGGACAGTCATATGCAGAAAACTGAAATTCAATCCTTATCTCTCATCCTGCACAAGAATAAAATCAAAATGGTTCAAAGATCTGAAAATTAAACCAGCAACTATACAATTGCTAGAAGAAAAAATAGGATCAACACTCCACAACATTGGTGAAGACACTACCTTAATAAGACTCCCATAGCTTAAGAAGTAAAGCCAAGAATCAATGAGTTGGATGCCATTAAACTGAAAAGCTTCTGCTCAGCTAAAGAATTAGTCAAAAGTATTAAGAGAGAGCCTACAGAATGGGAGAAAATGATTGCATGCAATGCCTCCAACAGGTGACTAATATCCAGAATATACAAAGAACTCAAAAAACTAAACACTAAAAACAAATAATCCAATTAATAAATGGAATAGCACACTAAACAGAAACTTCTCAGCAGAGGAAGTCCAGAAAGCCAGTAAATATATGAGAAAACGTTTTACATCACTAGCAGTCAGAGAAATGCAAATCAAAACTTTACTGAGATTTCACCTCACTCCATTCAGAATGGCAAAGTTGAAGAATATGAACAATAACAGATGCTGGAGGGGATATGGGGGTAAAGGAACACTAATTAACACACTGCTGGTGGGACTACAAACTTGTGTAGCCACTCTGGAAAGCAATGTGGAGACTCTTTTAAAAATTAGGGATGGAAATAACTTACAACCCAGCTATCCCACTCCTGGGTATTTCCCCAAAAGAGCTAGAATTGGCATACTACAGAGACACAGTTACATCAATATTTATAGCAGCTCAATTTATAATACCTCAACTATGGAACCAACCCAGATGCCCCTCAGTGGATGAATGGATTAAAAAATTGTTGTATATATAAATGATGGAGTTCTACTCTGCTATTAAAGAGAATGATATCATGGCATTTGCAGCCAAATTGATGGAAATGGAAAAAAAATATGCTGAGTGAAATATCCCAAACACAGAGACTTAAGGGCCAAATAGTTTCTCTCATATGTGGAAGCTAGCATAAAACCTAAGAAAGAATGATAGTTAGCTGAGTTTAAGTAATAAACTCACCATAGTTGAAATTTCACATAAGCTGGGGGAACCGTACCTATGAAGGCGGGGGTAGAAGGGAGGAAGGGATAACGGAGGTTATCAATACTAATTCTAATGGGGAATACTCAACTCCCATTAGAATCCTAACTATACACAGGCAGGCAGAGAAACTCAGAAATGTCAACAATTAATATACATGTATGTGTTCATTTCAAATTATAGTATGGGGAGATTACAAAGGAGACATGAGTTCAGGGAATGGATGAAGGAGGGTAGATCCTGGACTAGGATCAGCCTTAACTTACTATCTCAATGTCAATATCCATGTATGCATGAATACTTAACAATTCCCTCCGATATGTAAGACTATGTAGAACAAATAAGAAATTTTAAAAAGTTATTTAAAAGAAAATTGTCATCTCCCTTTGAGAAAGCACCTATGCCAAGCTATTGGCCTGTCTTTGACAAGAATTAATCAGATTGGAAGACTGACATTAAAACAATGTTGTCAATGAAGGCTGAGGCTTTGACAAATCATTTTGATGGCAACAAGGAGAATGGGGAACTCCAAGTCAATGGTACAATCTTTACTTTTTAATATCATCATGATTATTATTACTATTATTATTTTAATTGTACCTCCTTGCTTGTCCCATCTTTTAATTATCTATTAGGAGAATCTTCAAGTGGATTATAGCACACTATGGGCTGGAGAAATTAAAGAATCCTGAGGGAAAGAAGGATGTGAGCCAGGGCTTGAATGATGGAGGGAACAACCAAGGACTTATTTTTCTGTTGAACTAACCCACTAACTGATTCTGATGATAATAGATGAAACTCCGGCATCAGAAATCCAGAAACAAGACCCAGTTCCAAGGTCTTGGTACAATGCTTGGCTCCAGATGGTGTTTTCTTGATGTAGCTTACATGACTATAGATCAGTTATGTACAGTGAACCAAGAACCATCTTAAACTCATCAACTTCCCCCTAAAACACCAACTCAAACAAAACAAGGAGCTTTGTACTGCTGCTCACGGGAACATAACTAAGAACAGGTTGAAATGTAGCAGGAAATAAGGGTCAGGACACCAAGATTCAGAAGCAACACTTTAACAGTGGCACCAGAGTCCCGAGGGATAATTCCCAAAGTCTGAATCCTGAGCACAGTGGGGCTTTTACTTTTATACATAAGAGTAACTTTTAGATACATGGAGGCAAGGATGTTGGTGCAATTCTATTGGAAAGTTCAAGCTTGTCATCAGCCTAGGGATTTTTATTGTACCAAAGCCTAAAGGGGGATTTCTGCCCGGCACCTCTGTTTCCTATATAGTTAAATGTCAGTAAGCAGAGGTGCTTGGTGTCAGCATTGAAAACCACAACCTGTGGACTCTTTTTTTTATTTTATTTTTTATTGAGGATTGTGTTAAATTACAATCATAAATGCATACGTAGTAACAATATGATCCGAGCCCAGAATCATCCCCACATTGCCCATGCCCCATCTCTTGGCTCTTCTGTATTTCCCCCCATTAACAGATGTAAATGTCCTTATGTATTGATAACCTTTTAAAAACAGTTTCTAAAATCTGAGAGGAAGCGCAGACAGAATTCCAGGTAAATGAGGCTGTCGGGAAGACAGAAGCAGGTCCTCATCTTCAGAGGATGTCTGGAACTCTTATTCTTGCTTTTCCAGGTATTTGATATGATCAGAGCAGTGAATCTCAGCCCTGCCAGACAACCTGTGGGCTCTTAAGCTGCTAAAGTTTCCATTCTACTCTGTCACATTGTAAAGTTTGCTAACGTTTCCATTTTGTCCTACCACAATAAGAGAAAAAAAATTTAAATGCACAATGAAGACTTAAAAAAACAAAAGTCAATAAGCCAGGTGGCATTGAAATTTCCACAGATGTTGATGCTTAGAGTCAGTTGGTCTGCACTGCAGTGGAAGATCTCCTGCCAGAGAGTTAGGGGCTCTGGGCTTCAAGTCTCAACCATCAGCAAGGCATCTCCTTTGGCTGGGTCCTGCCCAAAGTCACTAAGGATTATCAGTGCTGACCCAGAAGCACAAGCCCTTATTGGTCCTCAGTCTTCCTGGGCTCAGGATAGAGAAGACACCCGTGCCTACCCACATTTTCCCCTGCCTCGCTTATATGATTAAGGAGATGCAGTAGCTGAGAGTGACTCTAACTTGCAACTTCAATCCTCTCTCTTCTCTTCTTTTCCTACCGACCATTTCAAGCGCTCCGTTGGATTTCCTGACTTTGGAACCTAAGCTGAAATTTGCATTAGTTTATTCACTTACAAGAGAGGAACAAAGCAAGAACAGAAAAACAAAAAAAATTTTTTTAAAGAAAGAAATGTTAACACATAAGGTTCGGTGGACACACAGAAGACAAAGTTCTTTTCATCCCATAATAATAACCACCAAGAAGTGGGCGCCACCGTGTTGGGCAAGGTTGTACGCGGTGCGCATTGTGTGAGAGGCGGCGAGTGCAGCCGCACTTCTGCGGCCAGAGCCGGTTCCGCGCTAGGAATGGCACCCATTGTGCTGCGTTGCTAGGACTCAGGCTCGCCAATGGAAAACACTTGCTCTCACCTTCCCCTGACCTCTGCTTTGCCGTCGGAGTCCACCGTTATGGATATAATGCAGACCTCTGGCATTGGAGGTGCTCTTGCCCTGCAGTTCTGAAACAAAAGCTATTATTCTGCACCATGAAAGCGTGGGCGCAAACATAAAGGGACCAGAAGACTACACGAAGAGGGGGAGCGCAAGCTCCATTTAAAATTAAAAACTCAAGAAAAACAAAATACTTCCAATTTTAAAAAATGGGCTTTCATGACTTTGTGTACACACATGTGTATTCATCAGAACATTTCATCTAAATGCTCATGACAAGCAAGTGACCTGTCCTTGCTTTCAGCAGCCCAGAGAGGGATAGCTGGAGAAGACGGGAAGAAAAACGGAGTACAGAAGGAGGAAGGATGTCTTTTTAAATGAGAAATGGCAGGCAGGGGATACGATGTGTTTCATGCCTCTGAATAAACGAAGATTATAACCAGACATTTGTTCATAGCCCCTCTTTTTTGGGAGAGAAGCATCAGAAAGCAGGTGGTGTTTTGTTTCCATTGGGAAATTTCAGTGCTCACCCAAAATGCCAAAGGCACCGCTGGTGGCAGATGTGTCGGGTTTGTCATTTCACTTCCTGGGCAGCTCAAGGTGTTTCAGATACTTAGGCATCATGGGGAAAAAGCGCTCAGCAGGCTCCTCAGGTCCAGAGTGAGGCTAGGAAATTCGGTGAAGCTTAGCCCAGCACTGGGCATCACCCATTCTACACTCATGGCCCAGGTAATTTGGATGGGCATTTCCTTAAAGCCGTCCAGAGCAAGATATCCATGCCTGTCCACACTCTGACCACCCTCCCTGTGCCACACTCACCTGCACTGCTCCCATCCTCCCTGTGCCTGGAGTCCCTTCCTCCCCTGCCCTCCTCAACTATCCAGCTCCTACTTAATTCTTCACATAGACTTTTGACCAACTCCATACCCTGCAGCTCCAAGAACAGGCAAGGTGTGCCTTCTCCCACAAGCCTCTGCCTTAGACCTAAAAGAAGTAACAGGCTGTATCCAAAGTCTTCTCTACTCCTCTGGGAGTTCTTGCTTCATTTGACCTTTATTTACCACTGAATACGATTGCTGACCAAAAACAAACTCAGGCTGGTGAACATGTAACTACTGAATCACTAAGGATTACAAAGACTGTTTTAATTTTTTTTAACTAACACATATTAGTTGTACAAATTAAGAGTGTGACTGTGACATTTCCATCCATATCATTCTTAGATGGCGTCCACCCTCCCTTCTACCTTCTCTTTCCCTCCTCCCTCTATCAGCCCTCCCTTCTTCCATGGAAGGTCTTTCTCATTCCAGTTCTTAATCTTTGCACTATCACTTAGAGTCAAGATAATTAACTCAATGTTTTTTCTTCCTGGGTACCAAAGTGTCCCCTTCCACAGGTTGAAGAATGGAGTAGACACTGAAGTCTATTCTCAGTTAGCCATAATCATAAGCAGGACCCCAATCAAGCATCTATGGAGACCTCCAGGTGCAGGGAGAGACCTGTATTCTTTCCACAAGAGCAAAGCTGGATCATCCATCCTGCCATAGGCAGAGGGCACAGGAAGACAGAATGAAACATATAAATTAGAGCCAGTCCAAAGAAAGGAGCATTATAAACTGAGGTCAAGGCAAAACCCAGATCTTGGGTGCTAATCTCACTGGGGTAGGGACCAAACTTCAGCAGACATGGGTGAATATTAAGAAGCATCAAGGAAATCATAGACCTAAGCACCACAAACTACAGTGTTTTAGCAAAAGAAACCCAAATCGCTTGGCTAGAGAATAACATAGAACTGGATTTAAAGTTGGAGGTCAAATAGGAATATTCACAAAGATTAGACAGGTTGCTAAGTTTAGACACATTGCTTTGGGCTTGAATTGAAGCAGAAATCCTGGTGGAAGTGTAGGGCAGAGGAAACCTGCTCAGCTCAGGGAAGCCAGGAAGGAGAGAGGAAGAAGGAGGAGGAAAAGTAGAAGGAGAGGAAGAGGAGAAAAGGAGGAGAGGAAAAGGGGAGGAGGAAGAGGAGAAGGAGGAAGCGGAGAGGGGAAGAGGACAGGAAGAGGGGAGGAGGAAGAGCAGGGGAAGGAGAATAAGAAAAAGAGGAAGGGGGAGGGGAGGAAGAGGAGGAGGAGGAGGAGAGGGAAGAGAGCCAGGGTCAAGAATACCTTTCCAAGGCTCCTCCCCAGTGACCTACCTCTTTCAACCAGGTCCCACCTCCCACAGCCTCCATACCTCCCAGCAGTCCATTCAGCTTTCAGTGGATTAATCCACAGATGTGGTCAGAGCCCTCATGATCCAATCTCTTCCCAAAAGCCCCACCTCCAAACACTACCACATTGGGGACCAAGCCCTCAATACATGGGTCCTTGGGAGATACTTCATATCCAAACCATAAGACTATAATCTCCCAATGCAGAGCTTTCTGGCCAGAGCAAAGAACATAGGTTGGGCAAGAGGACAAGGTAGCATTTCCCACTTTCCATCAGAGACCTCTTTCTTGGGACCCAGATATTCCTGTAGTAATATCTCTGAGCCTCTGAACAAGTTGTAACTTCATTTTCCCAGATGACTGCCAGAAAACCTCTAGCTCACCTCTAGCATGGTGCCACAGGAGCGGGACCCAAATGAGCCAGCTGCGCCTGGCACTGAACCAAACAGCAGCAGGCCTGGTTCTGCTACTGAAATGCAGTCACCCTGTTCTACAGGAAAATGAGGCCCATTGAATGTCAGGCTCCTGGAGGCTGCTGAGCAGGTGAGGAGCTGGAGATCTTTGGCCAAGGCAAGAATGGAGGAGCTACTGCTTCGCATTCCAGTTTTAGGAACAAAAAATTACCTGGATCTATGTGTTCCCTCTAGCTTTAGAATATAAATGTAATCTCCACACCCAGCAGAGCCAAACCAGCAAATGAGCATGAGAGTCAGAAATTAATCATCTGCACCAAGATAAGGTGTGCTTTAGGTGGGGAAAGTGGAATCACACATGTTTGAGATTTGGGGAAAGAGTTGGTTCTTTAAAAATCAATCCAGGTGATAACAAAGTTTATATCCATTGATTGCTAAAGTTTTGATGTTTCCCCCTCAACTGTATTTCTATATACTTCTAATAAAAAAAGTTAAAAAATAAAAAGTATTGGAGATTTAGCAAAAAAAGTCAATCCAGGTAATAGATAATTATATTGCATCAAGTTAAAAAATAATAATAATAACAGAAGGAAAACCAGTTGAGTAGAGCAAGTGGATCGGGGGGAATGAAAGGGGAGATACAGGAGACTAAGACTGATCCAATTGTTATGTGCATGTTCAAATAGGGAATATTCAGTGCCACCGTTGTGCATAATTATAATGCTCTAATAAAAAGAGCAGTTAACAAATGAAATTACATTGATTTGAAAAGTTTTGATCTCATATAACCACTGTTTTATAAAATAAAATTTTATTAACCAATACAAAGATAATAAAATACTGACTTTTAAAAAATCAATTCAGAAGTGGAGGTGGTATATTTAGAAGTTTTTAAATAACAATGTCAAAGCATCCCTGCTTTGGAGGATAGTTGAGATGGCCCTCTTTCTGCCCAAGAAGTAACAACTCAATAAAATAAGTAACTTGAATATATATTTTTAAAAAAACTTTGGTAGCTGCAGTACATTGTCTTCAAAAACTTTTATAAGTAGAGCTTAAAGACAATTTTATTTTTCTGTGGATGCCAAGAATAATTGTTCTTACTCCTAAGCCATTCCCTCTGTTGATTTCCCTATAGGATCCTCATTCACCAGTTATTCATCAGAAACCTTGTAGATCGTTCTTACTCTCTCAGTCTTCAGATCCAGCCTGCCATCTAAGTCCTGTGATCTTCGTCTCCCAAGCACCCTGCCCATTTATTCCATCCCCTTCACTCCACTGGTAGTACAGGACCGCATACCCCCATCCTCTCTCTCTTGCTCCTCCTGACCCAAGTACTGCCCCTCCTCTCACTCCAATTCCTTCTTCATTCTTCACCTTAAGTAAACTCAGATGTAAATCCCATACATTCCCTTGATTATGTTTGATTTTTCTTTGTTTCTTTGGTGTTTCTCCACTGCCGATAGCAATTGCTTTAACCACGAAAGAACCAATTGAGGAGCTTTTACAGACCTGTTGAATATAAATTTGCAAGGGTCATAAGGAGACAGTTTTTAATAAAGTAATGAATGGTTTATTATAGGGAACACAAGAGAGGCAAACTGGTGGTGTAGAAGGGTCACTAGCAGGGCTGACCACGAGCTGAGAGGGAAGCCAATGACTTTTTAGTACACTCTGTAGAGTTACAAAAACTCCTCTAACAGTAATCAACATTCTGTTTTGGAGTTGGGATAGTAACAGATGAAATGGATCTTTACACCACCATCAAACCAACATCTAAACCATAGCACCAAGTGTGCCAGCCAATGGTCCACACGCTGTCCACCCAGTTCAGCACCCTACCCAGTGAAACTTCAACTCAATTTCAAGATTTACCTCCTAAAGAGCCAACCCTCTAAAATCAAAGCACTCTCTCCTGCTTCCTATAAAATCCCTCTTTTGTTCACATCTCTGCTCCTGCTCTTCCAGCTGCCTAAAAATCTCTCCCTGCCTCTCGCATCACATCTGAAGTCCCTGGAACTGTCCAAAACAAAAATAGACCTCCTCGTAGTTTTCCCTCTTGTCAAAGTGTACCAGGAATTTATTAAAATATCATTTGTGACTATGATTGTACTTTAGGAGGTAAAGAAAGAAACAGTACAGGGTGGTTTGTTCACATTGGGCATGTAAACAGGAAGCAAGAATAACAAGCTTATATTAGGCATCAAGCACTCACACAAGAATGTGTTGGTTCCAAGGTTTGTATGAAAGTTACTAAGGAAAACTAATAAGATGTAGACCCCTGTTTATACCCACTGGCCCTTAGCCAATGAGAAATAAGGACCAACTTCTGGAATGCCTACCTTAGGAAGAAAAACACTATAAAGAAAGGAGCTTTGCATCCTCTCCCTCCATTCTGTATCCTGCTTGATCTTTTCTTTAACTTTTTTAATAGAGACAAAGAGAGGGGGGAGGGTGGGGAGGGAGTTGACTTTATTTTTTGATCTAGTTTTTGTTTTTTCTCCACTTAGTTGTATATGTGGTTCTGGGATTCAAACCCGGGTCCTCGCACATGCCAGGCAAGCACTCTACTGCTGATCCACCTCTCCAACCCTCCTGCTTGATCTTGACAAGACAATGTCCTGAAGTCTGTGTAGATGGGGAGACCAGCAGCTGTCTAGACCCAGTCTGAGAGGTCACCACATCATATCTATTCAACAGTCACATCTTTCCTGGACAAGACCCAGGGACAGTGCAGTTCAGCACCTTGGCTAGTTTTTGAATGTGCTGTGCTTTGGTTCTGTTCTTCTGTTAAGATTGACTAGATGGGACCATGTGGGCAGGTTAGGGAAAATTGGGGTGACAGGTTGCCTCCAACCCTTAACTCTTCTAGATAATCCTAGTAGACATCTATAAGCAGTGACATAGGAAAACATAAGAACAGAGCAGAACAGGGAAGACTGCCCTGAAAAGGAGGCACTTAGGTTGAGCCCTAAGGGAAAGCCTGGGTGACCTGAAGAGACCACCTTAAATCCAGCTACAGGCAAGAAATGGCTGAGTGTACATTTTGGACGCACTTTAGTGTCTTTCTGAGTGAATTCCTGTGTCAATAAGAAACCTTTTAGTGGCTTAGAATACGTGTAGATTCTATGACCTAGAACCAGGACAGATGGATGGCTCTGTGCCTTGATAAAGAAAAATTAGCTTATGCCAGAGTTAATGCCTCTCACTATTGGAATGTCCTTCTAAGCACTATTCTTACCACATCAATTTCCTGTGCAAGAATTTATCAGGCTCTGTACTGTACTTTGGGACTAACTGTATCCTCATCTTTTCATTCTGCATCCTGCTTGATCAGATGCTGTGCCAGTCTCTGAAGGTGGAGAGCCATCTCCATGTGTCCACATCCAAACTACCTCCCAGCTTCATTCTGTTGTTTTATCCAAAGCTGTTGCCTGAGGAGCCTCTGATCCAACAGTGGTGCTTTGCTGCTCTTCATCTTTGATTGGACTGTGGAAAGGTGTGAAATGGGTGAGAGGAAGAATAAAGAAAAGGGGGGGAAAGGGAAGAAAGGAAGAGGACAAGTGTTTTGCAAGGGAGGGAATACACAAG
Source organism: Aplodontia rufa (assembly GCA_004027875.1). Classification (NCBI taxonomy): domain Eukaryota; kingdom Metazoa; phylum Chordata; class Mammalia; order Rodentia; family Aplodontiidae; genus Aplodontia; species Aplodontia rufa. The sequence goes on along the minus strand of PVKS010013354.1, from coordinate 10,771 downwards.
AAAGAAAAAGAAAAGGAATAAGTTGTTTGCAATGAGCTACCCGACCTCCCAGCGTGTGTTTTGCCCCTTTGCAAGAAGGCTGATTGTTTGAAGCACTTCAAATAAGTACTGAATGTTTTTCCACAAGGTATTTCATCTAGTCTGATAAACTCTGCTTCATGATAGCTAACATCAGCTCTTTCCCTTCTGAAGACAAGCTAACTCTTGTCCACAAATACAGGGAGCAGCACAGGCCCTTTTGCAGAACCCTGGTCCTCCACGGGACAGTAGTCTATTATGCACCAGTGTTCACTTACTCATCCTCAATCCTCAGAGTAGTAACATTTGTTAATCTGGGTTATAAACAGAAGCAGAGATGCAATACACTAGGTTTTAGCAGAGTTATCTCTAAGGCAGTTGTTTTTAAGATAAGTTCAAGAAACTGACTGTGTATCTGCAATCATTCTGCTTTCCTTCTTGGACTTGGCACTCCCACCAAAATCCTGCCCCAGAGGCATCCTCACATGTGTATACAAGATGGCAAAGCACCAAATAAAACCACAAATAGTTGAATCTAAAGCCAAAGCCAATTCTAAATGGTTTGTCTCAACAGAATTAACTGAATTTGCCAAATGCTCTGATGTTCTATAAACATAATTGCACTTCATAATTTGTTGCATTACAGACTCTGAGTGATAGAAGTGCTGAATTAATTGTACCATTTTTGTGACCTCTAGACTTTCTCCATTAAGACCAAGTTAATTTCTCAACATGAGAAGATTCATTTTTTGTACAGAATAATATCAGTAATAAACCCAGAGCGTAAGTGAGCAGTGTGTACAAATGGCTGCTATCAAACAGCTATCTGATCACACCCTAGTTCAGCCTAAATGCAATTTATGTCAAATGCATTAACGGAGGATGTGATGAGCATTTGATTTGTTTTGGCTTTGTAGGCAAACAGCGTCATTTCTCAAGGATTTGGATATATGCTTATGATTAGGTAAAACTAATAAGTAGGAGCACTCACCTCAAAGGTCATTTATGGGGTCTTGATGCATTTCTTGAAGACAGGTTTCACCATGGAGACACATGGGGGATGACTCGTCCAGGGCACTCCAGTAATAAAGCAGCCACTGGACATGTGTTCTTTTGGGGACTTGTCTCCAACCTTCAGACTTGCTCTGACTGTGTGGGCAGCCGTTGAGTCATCCTTGAGATGGTCTAAGCCAACTTTAGGGGCTGTTGTTTTGACCCCAGTGTATCTGTAAGGCAGGCTGACTATGGCCCGGTGGTCTTGCTCTGAAGAGCACCTTAGAAAGTTGTTTTGTAGCTTCATAATGTAGTAGATTGAGAAGCGGCCCAGGGTGCTGCCCAGGTGCTGACTGTGAGCTCCATCCATTTCTCTGCAAAAGATTCCAGATGGTAGACTCTCATTTGTAAAGGGAGTAGACTTAGAACTAGTCCAGCACCCCATGATTTCTAAAGGACTGACTGACTTTATTTTAGATGATATGTTATTGTTTAAAAGCTAATATTTGGGGGCTGGAGCAGTGGCTTGGAGGTTATGGCACTTGCCCAGCATGCGCGAGTACGCAGGTTTGAACCCCAGCACCATGTACACAACTAAGTGTCAGAGCAATAAAAGCCACATGAAATACTAAATAAAAATGGATTCCCTCTCTCCCTCTCCCCCCACCATCTTTCTTTTTAAAAAAGAAGAGAAAAAAAAAGCTAATATTAGGGCTGGAGCAGTGGCTCAGAGTTTGGAGCACTTGCCTTGCATGTGTGAGGACCTGAGTTCAAACCCCAGCACCACATACACAACTACGTGTTGGAGAAACAAAGGCCAGATGAAAAAAATAAATAAAATTGATTATCTCTCCCTCTCTCTTTCTTTTTCTCTCTCTCCTTCTATCTTTAAAATTAATCTGATTTTCTTTCTCTCTTTAATACTAATCCGATTGACTTTCATGACAACAAGGGGATATAAAATTTAAAACAAATCTAACTCATTCATGGCCTCTTCTCAATTAAGATGACTGGATCTTCAGTTGCTATCTGGATTTCTATTTTTGTTCATATTTTTTCCATTGATCTTGATTATAAATGCTAGATAATTCTAAGACATTATATGTTGACAGAACTTGTGTTAATTCTACCATAAATTCTACTTACCTCTAAATAGTAAAGAGTTTGTGCCAATGAAATTGTTGGTAAAAATGATATATAAGTAATAACATGGCTGTAAAAGTGATTAAAATATAAGCTCCCGAGAAGTAAATCATTCAAGTATTACTGTATCCGACACTTGTAAGAAAGTTGGGATAGGTTAGCAATTAGTATAGTTGTTTTTCTAATTTCCCCTGGGGGAAAAAAATGGGAAAATTAAGCTAAATATCTGGTTCAGGGCAAAAGTCTGACATTACCATTCCCCAGAGGCGGAGCAGCACCTAGCAACTGCAGCCTGGAGGGTGAGAACACACAAATGTTCAGAGGAAGGAAAGGATACTGGCACCAAGAGCCTCAGAATAACCCATAGGACATTAAATCCAAGATTTGAAAAATGACAACTTGTGTTCTGACTGGAAAATATCATTGCCCTTTGAAAATGTGGAGTTCCCATGAGACAGGCAAATCTGCATGTATGTACTCAGAAACCCAAAGAAAATCAGAAACATGCAATACGCTACTAAACTCTTCTGATTTTCACGGCTTTTCCTGATATTTTTAAGATGATGTGGTCCAAACATAGGGTGAAGTGGGTTTTTCTGCCACCTGGAATGAAATGTTCTATGAGGCAAATTAGCCACAAAGAGATTAGAATTCACACGGAAATTTTGTATTGAAACAATTGCTTTCAAGTACTCTTCATATATGTCAGAAACAATCATTATATGAAAGAAATGGTAAACTAATATTTGTATGTCTCTTACCTAGAGGTTGAACTCCCCCCAAACAAGCTGAGAATCCAGAAGCAAACATGATTACAGATACCACAGTATCCACAAGAGATTGGCTACAAATCTCCACCCCATCCCACACACAAATATCAAACTCTGCAAATGCTCAAGTCGGTTATAAAATGGTATAAGATTTGCATAGAACCTACGCAATCCGCTGCTGAATTTTAAATCATCATCTCCAGATTATTCATAACACCTAACACAATGTAAATGAATGCTATGTAAGTCATTGCTACACTGTATTTTGGGGGTAATAATGACAAGAAACAAAGGTTTGTATGTGTTCAGTACAGATCCAATATTTTCCCAAATATTTTCTAGTTGGTTGAAGCCATGGATGTGGAGCCTGTGAATATGGAGACTGGGCATTCTTCCTGTCCTTTAGCACTTAGACCAAACCCCACTGCCCCCCAGAAGCTGCATGGCACATGTCCAGGGAGGTGGTGGCTCACACTAACAGTCCTGGGCACTCCTTTCCCCCAAGGACTGGGAGCTCCCTGAAAGAAGGGACCACGTCTTTATTTATTTATCTAAGTGTGTTCTCCTGATATGAAGCAATCAATAAATGCAGGAAGGAAAGAGGATGAGAAAGGAGAAAGAATGGAACATGGGAGAAGAATATGGAAGAGACTAAATATGAAATGATGGGAAAAGTCCATGCAAGGAAAAAGTAGTTCTACCTTCAGGTTTTTATATTAAACTAAGCAGCACGCTATGCAAAAGTATGTGCTAAAGTAGAGAGAGAGAGAGGACAGGCAGCAAACCAAGCAAGCAGGTGCCTTCTTTTCTGTGCTTCAGTAATTTAACACAGCAACCCAGAACCCCTTGGGGTGAATGACCCATGTGGAGACAAGACTGAGTAGTTATTGGAAATAAACTACAAGTTGGGAGCTTGATCAAAAATGAATAGCATGAGAGAGTTAAGAGCAGCCTGAGGCAAACACAGGATTCGCTGGCAGACTGGCCTGACCAAAGTCGGGCTGCCGAGGGCTGAAAGGCTGAGCCTTTCCTACCTCGTTCAGTCATCTAGTGCCAGCCGTCAGGGGAAGTGGGACCTAGGCTCTCTGCAGCAAAGGCCAATCCTGAAGAGGCTGAAAGTCCCCACCCGATCACATTCCCCAGTGTAGCTGGGCAACAAGGACCCCTAGCAGGAGAATCCAGGTGGTGCCTGTGCATGACCACCTGCCAGTGATCATCAATTGCCACACCCCATCTGCCTTTTCTTTCCCCACACTAATAAACCCATAAGTTTTATTTGAGAAGAGTAAGCACTACATTTTCTGGTCTAATTTGCAGGACTTAACATCCACGTGGCCAAGCTCTGGTCAATGGAACAATGGCAGAAGTTTCATCCAGCATTTCCAAGAACATAAGCTTCTTTAATAGATGACGGCGACGTACCTTTTCCTTCATATCTTCCTCACTGCTAACCAGAATGCACACAAGATGTCAGTTCTGCTACAGCCCTTTTGGGATATGAAGGGATTGTGGGAACTAAGGCCATGCACATGAGACCAACAGGGAGGGGAGACGTATTCAGGTCTCTGAGGACTTTACGAATCAGAGCTGCATACCACCCTCGGAATACCAATCTCTGCACCCGCAAAAGAAGTGAATTCTGTCTTATGTCATTATTATTTGGGGTCTCTGCTTTTTTTTCTTTTTTTAATTAAGAAATTTAGTTGTTGTACAATCAAAAATGTATCCAAAGTAACAATATGACATGTATATATTTTTAAATCAAAATTACACCCTAGATCCCTCCCTAAACTCCTTCCCCTTCTCCCCATCAGCCCCCTACACCCTCCTTCCCGTTTCATATCTATGGTTCCCATAGATTATATGTTACTACATCTTTGCTGGGTCTAATACATGAGATGGACTACCTTTCACACAGGCCTGGGTTTAGCTCCAGCCTCCAAAGATAACTGAAGACATTCGACCCTTGACTCTCTGGGTTAGGCTAACTTCACTCAGCACGATTTCTTCCATTGCCATCCATTTACCTTCAAAGGCTGCAATATCATTGTTTCTAATTGCTGAGTAGAACTCCATGGTGAGTGTATATGTATGTGTGTGTGTGTGTGTATATATATATGCCACAGTTTTTGGATCCATTCATCCAGTGAGGGGCATCTGGGTTGGTTCCATGATTTAGCTATTGTAAATTGAGCTGCTACAAACATAGATGTTGCTGTCTTTGTAATGTGCTGATTCTAAATCTCCTGGAAAAATACCCAGAAGAAGGATAGCTGGATCATATGGTAGCTTCATCCCTAATTTTTTGAGGATGCTCCACACTTTCCAGAGGGGCTGTACCAGTCTGCAGTTCCACCAACGGTGTGCTAGTGTGCCTATCTCCCCACAACCCCTCCAGCATGGGTCTCTGTTTTTCAGGAGTCATATCTAATCCTAACTGATGGCTGTTCACAGATGACCACTGTCCACTTTGGAGAAGAATCATCCATGGTACAGAAGACTATCTTGGATTTCTTATTAAGACAATGTTGCCTTCGAGTCAGATTCTCGTCACAGTCCTCAGATCCTCAGGATCTTGGTCACAACTTTAATTCAAACCTTTGACAGTTCAGTGACGCCTGCCTGAGATGCAGGTGTGGGTGTCTTCAATCCTGGTCACTCTGGGTTCCCCAGCTGGTCTTCCCTCTAGAATCTGCCTTTTCCTTACAGGAGCCTGGCTTTCTGATGTCGCTCGGGCAACAGTGTCTTGTAAATCATTACAATTTCCTTCACCTGTGTCAAAGCCCCACGATTTCCTTTTGGAACACACATAAAAATAAGTCAAACATTTGGCCTTTTCACTTTTATTTTTTTATTTTTGTCAGTGAAACAATTCTTGTTTTAGCTAGTATAAATACTTTAAGTTCTAATGCCTAACGTGCCTGTTTCTCTGAGTTAAAGAGGTTTTTTAAATTAGTGACCTTAAACTTTGAGTGATGTTTCAGGTCCAAACCTACCATTCATCCTCATATGGCCTAGAGGAAACAACTTCTCCCCTCTGAGAGTCAGTTTCCTCCTCTGTTAAGTGAGTACCAGTTGTAGCAGGTCATGGTCTGTGCTCCCTGGGGAAAGAGGCTTGTCCTACTGTATCAGTGAGTTGCTACTGCCCTCTAGTGGTTAAGGGACGGTTTGCTTTCCACCAAGACAGCCTGAGGACGTGAAAATCTCTAGGTCTCTCTGCTGGGTAACAGGCAAGCTTCATTTTCATGTACTTTTAGGATGCCACAAGGAAGAGAAAACTAGTAAAAATGAAGGAATTAGAAGAAGTATTTGGCTAACTTAAAGCATAGAATAAACAAATTTCAAAACTGTCATCATAAACTTGACAATATCTCAAATGTTAATGACAAAAATAAGCAAAATCGTGCCCTTCATACCATTTATGAATACTTTCTGGTACATCTCAGCATGAGTCAAGATTTGGAATCAGAACTTCTTACTTTACAGCGTCACCTACATCATCCACTTCCATAATCCTCACCTTGCTCATGCTCTGGTGTTCAGGAGGTTCAAGGTCAAGTTTGTGGATTGCGTAAATTAGTCCTCACAGTTGCATATGTCAGATGGCTCAGCTCATAGAATATTAACAGCTGATCATTAACAAGCCCAGTTCAAAGCATGGAATATGCATCCACTCAACCCGTTCTTCATGACAACCCTGTGAAATAGGTGCAATCATTATCCTTGCCTCTTTTCAGACAGGGAACTTGCACAGAATTCTTTTTTTTTTTTAAGTCTGGTTTTTTTTATTTGTTGAACAATCAAACATGCTTCTAACAAAACAAGATTATATATATATATATATATTCTTTTTTTATTAGTTAAACATGGTCTTACAATTAGGAGGGATTCATCATCAAACAATCAAGAACAAAAGTAAAATGACAGAACTAGGCAAGGCTGGTGCCACTCCATGGTTTCCCCTCTTGGGTTCCCCATGGTTCCATGTTTCCCCCTACTTAAACCCCAAGTTAATTAGACTTCTCATGGAAGTCAAGGGTTTCCCTCTGATTAGATTCCCCCATACCACCTCCCTCAGGTCTCCTTGATGTTCTTCCTTTTCCCCTCTCCCCTCCCTGCCTCCCTTCCTATGTCCCCCAGCATCCTAGGCAAGGTGCCCCACATGCAAAGAATTCTTATAGGATCATACACACTCCCCATCCGAAGTCAGGTATGACATGTGACTCAAGTGGACCAATGAAGTGTGATTGGAGGTGGTCTTGGTTCAAGTCCGCATGATACCATTTAAGATCCATGTGACCTTGGGCACGTCACTTGACTTTTCTTCGCTTCACCTTCTAACTGTGAGGCTTATTTCATTTCCCTGTGCTGCTTCTTCTTTTTATTTTTTTCACTTGTAAAGTGAGGGCAACACGACTACTTCACCTGGATTCATCAGGGCCGGATGAGAGAGTCTACGTAAAGCAACTGCAAGTGCAGTCAATAAATAAATATTAATCACGTCTTTGTACAATTGTCAGAATTTTAGGAAAATCTATGGCTTTATGTTATGAATATTTTTGAAGTTATTTAAGGGTCAAAGAAGGGATTTCTTTTTTTCTTCTTCTTTTTTCTTTTTTGTCCAAAATTGACACTGTTTATTACTGAAATACTGTTTCTTTTTTACCTGCATTCTTGCTGTGTTTAGGGAAGAGGTTTGTTATCACATAATCATACACACACACACAATATGACAATATAATTTGGGCACTATCACTCCCACAGCACTTCCCCCTTCCTCTCTCCTCCTTCCCCAGTCCCTTTCCTCTACTGACCTCCTTTGATTTCATAAGATCTGCCCCTATCATTTCTTTTCCTTTTTTCCTCTCTAGCTTCCACATATGAGAGAAAACATACAACCCCTGACCTTCTGAGTTTGGCTTATTTCTCTTAACATAATGATCTCTATCCATTTTTCTGCAGATGACATGATTTCATTCTTCTTTGTGGTCAAATCAAACTCCATTGTGTATATAGACCACATTTTCTTTATCCATGCATCCAGTTCCATGCTTTAGGTATTGTGAATTGTACTACTACAAACGTGGGTATGTGTGTGTCACTGTAGTAAGATGACTTTAATTCTTTAGGATAAATGCCAAGGAGAGGTATAACTGGGTCATATAATGGTTCCATGTCTAGTCTTTTGAGGAGACTCCATACTGATTTCCAAGTAGTTGTAGTAATTTACAATCCCACCAATACTGTAAAAGGTATTCCTTTTCCTCTGCATCTTCTCCAGCATTGATTATTATTTTTAATTCTTGATGACTGCCATTCTAATTGGTAAGATTATTATTTTTAATTCTTTATGACTGCCATTCTAATTGGTAAGAGATGAAATCTCAGTGTAGTTTTGATTTGCGTTTCCCTAATTGCTAGAAACGTTGAACTCTTTTTCATATATTTGTTGTCCATTTGCATTTCTTTTTTCAAGAAGTATCTGTTTAATTCATTTGCCCGTTTATTAACTAGGCTATTTGACATTTTTGTAAAGTTTTTTGAGTTCTTTATATATTCTCGATATTAATCTTCTGTCAAAAGAATGGGTAGCAAAGATTTTCTCCTATTCTGTATTCTCTCTTCACATTCTTAACAGCATCCTTTACTGTGTGAAAGCTTTTTAATTTGATATTGTCCCATTTATTAACTCTTGGCTTTATCTCCTGAGCTTCATGGGTCCTGCTGAGAAAGCTGTTGCCTGTGTCTATGCTGGAGTGTTGACCCTACTTTTTCTTCTTGGAATGGCATAGTTTTTGGTCTAATTCCTGGTCTTTGATCCATGTTGATATGATTTTTGTGCAGGATGAGAGATAAGGGTCTAGTTTCATTCTTCTATATATGAATAACCATTTGTTAAATAGGCTGTCTTTTCTCCAATGTATGTTTTTGGCTCCTTTGTCAAGGATCAGATAACTGGAAATGTGTGGGTTCGTCTTCATGTCTTCTGTTCTGTCTCACTGGTCTGTGCATCATTTTTATGCCTGTAATATGCAGGTTACTATAGCTCTGTAGTATAATTTGAAGTCAGGTATTGTGATGCCTTCAGCATCACTTTTTTGGCTTAGAATTACTTTGGCTATTCTGGGTCTTTTACTCTTCCAAATGAATTTTAGGATGGTTTTCCTAGTTCTGTGAAGAATGTCTTTGGTATTTTGATGGGGATTGCATTGAATCTATACATTGCTTTCGATAGCTTGGTCATTTTAACAATCGTGATTCTGCCTATCCATGAACATGGGAGGTCTTTCCATCTTCTTGGGTCTTCTTCAGTGATCTATAGTTTCCAGTGTAGTGGTCTTTCACCTCCTCAGTTAGATTTATTCCTGGGGTTCTTCTTTTTTTCCTCATTTCTTTCTCAGCAGATTCATTGTTGGTATACAGGAAGCAAACAGGGGATTTCTGTGTCACCAAGAGAAAGCCCAGGAAAGACCCACTGCAGAATGTGTATTTAATTTGAAACAATTGTGGGCACTTTTCCAGACTTGACAGAACTCTTGGTAGCTGCCCAGTTACACTCTTGGAAGCACACTTCCATCCTACCCAAGGTTGGGAATGTGCTAAGGAGACAGGGAGACGAAAATATGAGTGGGAGCGAAAAAGAGCAGTCACCCCAAGCATCCCTCCATTGCTGTGGCATCTGTGAGAACCATGGACTCTTGCACCGCCCGCAGCAGACAGAAAGAAGGAAGATATAGCTGAAGCAGAATCCCGCGTCACAACCCTGGTTAGTCCTCAGCTTGGCGGATGGCGCTGTTCTAAAGAAGCTCTATGCTGCCTGGTGCAGTCAGCACAGCCCAGCAGGTGCGTGAGTGGTGAGCCCCAAAACTGCTGAACTTGCATCCCACTCGACCCCAGGACTTGGTTTCACATTGTGCTCATCGGCTCTGATGGGCACCTCGCTGGCATTTGACAACAGAAAGAACAAAGCGGCAGCAGGAAACTCCATGCAAGGCAGGCTCTCTGGCCCACAGAGATCCTCACAGCTGAGCCACCATTCTCGTCTTCACCAGAGGTGGTTGGGACCTCCATCGGCAGAGTCCACTGCTGCCAAAGCCTGGTTAGACCCGCCTCCCCCTGCAGGACTAAGGGTGCGGTGGACCCCTGACAAGATGTGCGTCCCTATGAGGGAGATGTGACCACAGGCTATTTCCCCTGCCCAACGGTGGGTTCTTGGATGTAAAGCCCCAGGGATTAGCTTGGTGTGTGAGTTGTCATTGGCCCTCTAACGATGTCCCTGGAAATGCTACTAATAACCATATATTCCACTGAAAACCCCCTGAAGGAGGCACTTTGCATTATTTCATGACAATGTCACTGCTTTTGACTCTTTCATCTTCCAGATACTTGTCCTGTATAAATGAAAATAATTCTAAACTTACATTCTAAACCACAGTGTTACACCTTTGCTAAAATTTCCCCCTGGTTAGGGGTCCAGGAAGGAAAGTGTCTTTCCCCAGCCACACACCAGGAAGCCCTGAAAGTCCCCGAGAAGCACCCTTCCCTTTTATAGCTGCAGATGGAGTTTTTGTTTGTTTGTTTGCTTGGGGGTTTTGTTGGTTTTTTGTTTGTTTGTTTGTTTGTTTATTTTTTCAAGAGAAAAGGAGAAAGAGAGAGGGAGAATCCAGTTTATTTAGTTTTTCATCTGGTTTCTGTTGCTCTGATACTTAGTCATGTATGTGGTGCTGGGGTTTGAACCTGAGTCCTCACACGTGCCAGGCAAGCACGATACTGCTGAGCCACCTCTCCAGCCCCCAGGCAAAGCATTTTCTTTTTTTTTTTTTTTTTTTTTTTTTTTTTTTTTTTTT